>JASGXE010007831.1:0-17963 GCA_030068105.1 Sinentomon sp. SZTP_YWyxl
TACACATAGCCAAAGGGGATTTCCCCCTTTCCGCAGCATGCACATGAACTTCTTTCCAGGCTTATCAAAGCACAAAATCTGCATTTTCAGAAAAAAAAAAATAATAAAATGGTCCATTTTTGCAAAATTGCAGCAGATGCGAACGTATCTGTGCAACACAGATAATGAATTTGAGAAATCCCCTGACAACTTGACAAGACCGATGACAATGATTTCTGGCCCCAGATGACCCCAAAAGGGCACAATTTCTCGCCGAGTTCCTGAGAAGAAAAAGAACGGTTGACAGAAAAACTTGAACTCATCTTTATTCGTCTTGGTTACATAAATATTAAACAGGTCTGTAATGATCTTTCCGTATTCAAAAAATATATTTGGCCAGGTTTGCTCTGAGCATCAAACAGTGCATGTTGGAAGTCCTGCATATTTAACAATTTGAGTTTCAGAACATGTTTGCTTCTTGATTTTTGACTCACTGAATCAGCAGTTAACTTAGTTGTAAAGATATGCCTAAGGTGTTCAAACATATGGATGTTCGTTGCCAAGGTGTGTCTTGGTTGAAACAGTGGGGATCAAGGTGTGTCTTGGTTGAAACAGTGGGGATCAAGGTGTGTCTTGGTTTAAATAGTGGGGATCACGGTGTGTCTTGGTTGAAACAGTGGGGATCAAGGTGTGTCTTGGTTGAAATAGTGGGGATCACGATGTGTAAGTTGAAACAGTGGAGATCAAGGTGTGTCTTGGTTGAAACAGAAGTGCGGATCAAGGTGTGTCTTGGTTGAAATAGTGGGGATCAAGGTGTGTTTTGGTTGAAATAGTGGGGATCAAGGTGTGTCTTGGTTGAAATAGTGGGGATCACGGTGTGTCTTGGTTGAAAAAGTGGGCATCAAGGTGTGTCTTGGTTGCAATAGTGGGGATCACGATGTGTAAGTTGAAACAGTGGAGATCAAGGTGTGTCTTGGTTAAAACAGAAGTGCGAATCAAGGTGTGTCTTGGTTGAAATAGTGGGGATCAAGGTGTGTCTTGGTTGAAATAGTGGGGATCAAGGTGTGTCTTGGTTGAAATAGTGGGGATCACGGTGTGTCTTGGTTGAAACAGTGGGGATCAAGGTGTGTCTTGGTTGAAATAGTGGGGATCACGGTGTGTCTAAGTTGAAACAGTGCAGATCAAGGTGTGTCTTGGTTGAAACAGAAGTGGGGATCAAGGTGTGTCTCAGTTGAAATAGTGGGGATCAAGGTGTGTCTTGGTTGAAATAGTGGGGATCAAGGTGTGTCTTGGTTGAAATAGTGGGGATCAAGGTGTGTCTTGGTTGAAAAAGTAGGGATCAAGGTGTGTCTTGGTTGAAATAGTGGGGATCGCGGTGTGTCTAAGTTGAAACAGTAGTAATCAAGGTGTGTCTTATTGAAATTGTGGGGATCACGGTGTGTCTTGGTTGAAAAAGTGGGCATCAAGGTGTGTCTTGGTTGAAATAGTGGGGATCACGATGTGTAAGTTGAAACAGTGGAGATCAAGGAGTGTCTTGGTTAAAACAGAAGTGCGGATCAAGGTGTGTCTTGGTTCAAATAGTGGGGATCAAGGTGTGTCTTGGCTGAAATAGTGGGGATCAAGGTGTGTCTTGGTTGAAATAGTGGGGATCACGGTGTGTCTTGGTTGAAAAAGTGGGCATCAAGGTGTGTCTTGGTTGAAATAGTGGGGATCACGGTGTGTCTAAGTTGAAACAGTGCAGATCAAGGTGTGTCTTGGTTGAAACAGAAGTGGGGATCAAGGTATGTCTCAGTTGAAATAGTGGGGATGAAGGTGTGTCTTGGTTGAAATAGTGGGGATCAAGGTGTGTCTTGGTTGAAATAGTGGGGATCACGGTGTGTCAGTTGAAACAGTAGTGATCAAGGTGTTTCTTGGTTGAAACAGAAGTGGGGATCAAGGTGTGTCTTGGTTGAAATAGTGGGGATCAAGGTGTGTCTTGGTTGAAAAAGTGGGCATCAAGGTGTGTCTTGGTTGAAATAGTGGGGATCAAGGTGTGTCTTGGTTGAAAAAGTGGGCATCAAGGTGTGTCTTGGTTGAAATAGTGGGGATCACGGTGTGTCTAAGTTGAAACAGTGGAGATCAAGGTGTGTCTTGGTTGAAACAGAAGTGGGGATCAAGGTGTGTCTTGGTTGAAATAGTGGGGATCAAGGTGTGTCTTGGTTGAAATAGTGGGCATCAAGGTGTGTCTTGGTTGAAATACTGGGGATCACGGTGTGTCTGGGTTGAAACTGTGGGGATCAAGATGTGTCTTGGTTGAAACAGAATTGGGGATCAAGGTGTGTCTTAGTTGAAAGAGTGGGCATCAAGGCATGTCTTGGTTGAAATAGTGGAGATCGAGGTGTGTCTTGGTTGAAATAGTAAGGATCAAGATGTGTCTTGTTTGAAATAGTGGGGATCGCAAGAGGAACATTGTGGTTTGCACTTAATTTGGCCGTATCTGAATCGAGTGTTTTGTAACACTCGATCAAAACATATTCGTGATAGTTTGATTTTTGTGTTCTTATTTGATTTAATGCAATTTTCTCAGGTTTTTTTCTCGTGCTTTCACTGTGCAACATGCTGAGTGAGTAAATTAAGGGGAGAAATCTTCACTGCACCTCAGTGAGAGAGTGAACTGACGTCACTGTGGGCGCATCATGGGAGCGGCAAGTTTTCAGTGCGATGTCACCATCACTCTGATGCTCACCTGACTGCGATGACAAACGATCATCTGATTTTGAAATGTGCACAGATAAACCAACCATTCTCTTAACCTTGGTAGATGCATATGGCCGGTTTTTTCTGAATTCTTCCGCAAGGCTGAATTCTTCGCACAATTTTTTTCCAATCCACTTCCGCGGACAGCAGCATCGCAACAGCCAATCCCATCGTCTGAATTTTTGACGTCATCAATTTTGGCATTTTTGCCTTGCCACACCGCTTTTTGCCATTTGGCATGTTTGCCACCGCTTCGCAACTCTTTCTTTGGTCGCAATAGGGTTAGGTTTGGTCAGGTTAGGTCAGGAAAGGTTCGGTTAAGTTAGGTTTCGAGATTTAAGTGTTGAAATTGGCTGGAATTCCCAACAACCAACCAGAGACGCGCTTGCGGAAGTGGATTGGAAATAAAAAATGTGCGAATTCTTCTGTGGAGTTGCCGTTCACAAATCAAAGAATACCTTACATGAGCCCATGGCAATAAATAAGTTTTCTTCGTTTTTCCTTTCAGAAATTTCTGGGCAATCCAATCGATGGCGACACCAATCCCATACATCGACAGATTGGATTCGGTTGCATAAAGATTTGGCTTGTTGGTTGAATTAGTCCAGTTTCGGACCAAACCTAACGCAATTAAACCAAACACGTGTGGGTCCATTTAATGAGTGTCACCGACGAATAGAATGCAATATCTTTTTTACCTTTTGTGGCTTTGTCGCTGTGTATGTCGCAAGCATTGATTGCGCTCTACACAGCTTGTCTTTCAAATTGTTTCCTAAAATTTGTGTTGCACCTACGCAGAAGCAGGACTTCCAGCAATAAAAAACTAAACTCCATCCAAAAATACAAAAATATCTTGCAAAAGTTTACAAAATTTCATTTTGCAACATAAAAATCAGAACTTCACTTTAATTGACTTTGTTAAGTGAGCGCTGAGGAGGTGATGTTTGAAAAAGTCTGACCTGACAATTGCGCTCTGTTTTGAAAAAATAGCGGGTGTTCTTTGAAACTCCAGAGATTTGTGCAAACTTTCAACGATTTGCAAACTTGCGCTTTCGATATTTATTTTTAATTGGTCAATGAGAGCTGGAACTCCAGAAATACGAAGGCTGTTCAAAATCAAGTGAGACTGTTGTGATTATTTCTGTGTTCTTTGCCCATTTCGTTCGATTTGTGATTTTTCCCCTTCTGCGCTGATTCACCCGGTTTTACAATTCTGCTTGTCCGTAACCATGTGCTACAGGGTGTTTTAAAAGGGGACCTTCAGAGCACTTGCCACTTCCTTTGATTCTACCTCAGCTGAGAGAAAGCGCATGCTTTTCACATGTTTTGCAACTTAGGGAAAAGCAAAAACTTCAGGTTAACAATGTGAGGATTGAACATTTGATGCAGTTCACATTCAGTGGTTCTCCTGGCCAGGAACTCGCCCTCAATTGCATATGTTTGTTGTTCCGCAAAACCTGCGTTGGGAACCTCTGATGACGCACCCGTTTTTTCCCAGAAATCTTGCCAAATCCTATTAAATCTCTCACCGTTGATGCTTTCTTGATGTCGCTACAGATTGCTAACTGCAAGAAAACGCCCGACATCCTAAATTACTGTTCCAGTGATAACTTCAATGTTCTCTGCTCAATGTTGTCAGCTTTGTCGGCCAACTTCTCTGATTAAACACCCGTTGTTTTCTCCGGAACAGGAAAAATCACACAAAGTAGCCCCTAGCGAAAGAGCACAACCCCCTCCAGCATAATGGATAAGAAACTATTATTTTTTAGCTGGTGAATGCAAAAAATCATACCACTTCCCTTTTGTCTGACATTTCAAAATAAACAATTTTCCGGCAAATTAATTCACGAAGTAATTTTCAAATGCATCCAAAATCCACAAGGCTGGAGCATTTCCCTTGAAATTTGACCAGAGTACTACGCAACAACGAGTTTTTGAATATGGTCAAAACAAGACTCGTAGGTGCTAAGGGAAGGTCACAGTGGTATCAGTCTCACTTGATATTGAATAGCCCTCGTAGAAATTTTAGTTCCAGCTCAGTGGACATCCGTTTGAATGATTTGTTGCGAAGAATAAAGGTAAACCACTGTTTATGAAACGACTGATCAATCCACTGTTGGACAGTTAGAACGAACTTTTGAAGCATATTCAAAACGCGAACAGGATTTTGTGAGAACAAACACTTCGCACAAGTGGAGAGTGGCAATATGGGTTCCTTGCTTTAACATTCATCTGCCTTGTCATATCATATTTAAAAGGTGGGCAATTAATTAAACTGAATCGGTGAGAATCAAAAGGTCATATGTCCACATTTTGGCCATTTTGAGTCAAGAGCGAAAAATGTATGCCACTTATGCATCCGCAGTTTGCAATCAAAATGGGTGTTGTCCGGCATTCGCAAACTCCTGAAATGGTTGAAATATTCAGTGCGAAATTCTGCTTTGGAATCAAAATGTCGAAGGACATGGACATGTGATCTTTTCGTAAAATTGTGATTTGTGGACACATGACCTTTTTATACTCACTGATTCACTAGAAAGTCCTGAGAAAAACTTGTTTTCGAGAATCTCTGGAAAGGTCTTGTGCTGGAATGGAAATTCAACAGATACCGTTCTTTGCAGAAGCCTTGGAATATCACATAGGGGTTAAACGCAATATACGGGGGGGACTATCGAATTCGTTGGGGACAATCGACTTCAGAAGAACGTCTGTGGGCACCTGAACGGGGACAATCCAATTCGCAATCAATTTCACGTTGTACAGGGTACCGAATGGCACCATATTCTCTATTTTGTTGTTTTTTTGTGTCATTATATTTTGTCATTTATCAAGTGTAATATTTGAAGAAATTTTATTGTTTTTGTCACATTTTGTCAATAATAAGCGTTAAAAACCTAACCTAACCGAACCTAACCCAACCCAAACTAACCTAACCTAACCTAACCCAACGACAAAACGTATGAATACAAGGTGAAATTAATTGCGAATTGGATTGCCCCCTCCAGTGTAATTATCCGAATAGGTTAGGTTAGGTTACGTAAGGTTAGGTTAGGTTAGGTTAGGTTAGGTTAGGTTAGGTTAGCTTAGGTTAGGTTAGGTTAGGTTAGGTTAGGTTAGGCTATTGACAATATATCATGACAAAAAACAATAACATTTTCTTCCAATATTACACTAAAGAAAAATGACAAAATATGACACATGACACAAAAAACAACAAAATAAATAGATACAGAATATCAATAGTGATTCGGTACCCTGTACAACATGAAATTGATTGCGAATTGGATTGTCCCCTCCAGTGTAATTATCCGAATTCGATTGTCCCCGTTCAGGTGCTAACATACTTTCTTCTGAATTCGATTGTCCCCCACGAATTCGATAGTCCCCCCCCGTATATTGCGTTTAACCCTCACATAGCAACAGCATTGAAATGGGTTTACGAATATTATTGCAGGAGATGCATTCCAATCACAATCTTATAATCTCTGCCAAGCATTTTTCTCCAATCATTCCCCAATAGCCATTTTGCCAAAGATTTTATACGGGTGCATTGAGACTGTCGAAGAGCCAAATTTTTTCCAAATGTTTTTTACTCGTCGACTCGAAAATTATCACATTGAATCAGTTTTTTCTAGTGGTGATACACATTCGATATTCGGACATAAATTTTGCTGAAATCCTTTTGATTTCTTTTTTCAGGAATCGTCATCAATTAAATGAATTTTCATTCCGACAAAGTGTGTCGCAAAACTGAGCACAACTTTAATACAGAGTCTACCAAATTTCTTCGAACATAGGAGAAATTTTGAAGGTCAGGCGAATACGGGAGCCATCTAATTTCAACGGTGCTTGATTCAACTTCACCCCGGACACGAGTGTCATGATGTTTTGCAGCGCATGACGCCATGTATCTGAATGGCCTGGGTTAAAACCGAGCTTCTACTGTTCGAAAACTTTTGGTAAGGAATGTATAACTTTCTTCTTTTGATGATGTGGCACTCTGGAATGGAGAACCACTTGGAAATCATTTTTCGTCACAATTTTGAACAAAATCATAACTGCGAAGTGTGACAGGATAGCTCAATCTTCAAGACACAAGTACATGGGTATGTAGATGATATAAAATATGAATTTCAACATTCAGTTGTCAGTAACATGAGTACACAAAACGAAGTGATGAAATGGTAAAAGTGTATCAGTCAGTAAAAATATCACATTCTCCGATCTCGGTCAGTCTTTTATCAGTTCTCTCACTCAAGCACAAAGCCTGTCCAGACATGTTGCAGCATGTACCCGCTGTCCTGTGTTCTTTGAATCAGAATTAGCGAATTTTGCCTGATTGAAGTGGTGACGGAATTGATGTGCTCAGACATGTAAAATTGCTGCTGTTGATGTTTTAACAACAACTCGGTGCTGCAGAAATTTAAGATCCTCTTTTGTAGCCGAAGTCAACATCTGTCACTGAAAGAAAGCTTTGTTGCGATATGCGCGCTTTGATTTCTACCGCATGCATTTCTGTTAAAAGAAAGAATTAAAAGTTTCGGAGGCAACAGCGTGGTCAAAATCACATGATTCTGTAACCGCTGCACAATTCAGGATTTCGCTCTTTTGATATCGCGAAGTTTCTTGGAGATATTCATTTTACAGAATCACTTCCAATACTGATGGATCTTTGACCGAAACGCACAGGTATGAAACTGATGAAAAACTGCAAGGTATGACTCATGTCAGAGACTTGGTGGCAAGAGTAGAAGGTTGACCAAATGGGGGAACAGACCTGGCCCTTCTGCTATTTGGTCCAACCGTAACCTGGTCTGCCTGTCCAAGTCCTTCTTGTTGTTTCCCCGTGTAAATTAGATGCTTGAAAAAACCAATCACCGCAGCTTGAATTGTGTCTTGGCGGTTTGTTGCAACATGGCTGGACAAGGCAATTCTCCAAAATATACCACACACACATCACTGACCCTTAGCAAAACTACCAATTCACACAACCCGTCGTGGAAAAATAAACAATTCAACAACAACGTTTGAGAATATTCGAAATTACTCATAAAAACATTCTTCTGCTCTTGCTCTGCTTGAGGTAGGTGTATGCAGATCCAAATTTGAGTCACCAACGTTTGTTTGGTAATCCATCGTTGAACCAATGTCTGTGCTTTTTGTTTGGTGTTCTTCACAGGATTTGGGGTTGACAGACAGGTGGTGATAGAATTATCGTTGACCCAAGCCAAGGAATGCTGATGTGATTGGCTACTTCGAGAAGACCTTTTGCACGACTTGCAAACATTTTCTCGAAAGGCCATCGAATTTTGAAGAAAAAAGGCCATTTTACACTTTTTTCTGATGATCGTTTTTTCTGTCTCCCTGGGATCTTCTGTCTGAATGAAAGCAAAGGACGGGCATCGAAAGGTATTTGTTGATGCCATTGAAATCCATGCCATCGCACAGAAGTGATTGGCAATTGTTTCATTGGAAGAAATACAGCGACACACAGTTCGTGAAAGTCCACGACGACCTTCAAAAAAGTGCAGATCCTTGGGTGTCGAAGAAATGTCCCATCGGTTGTTTCGAATCTACCCAAGAAATGATTCAGAATCCTCCTGATCTTGTCAGTTTCTTTGATTTCTCTCGTGGTGTGACAGTGGCCTGATGTGGTGCACCCCGTGGGTGTTCTGGAGACGAGTTGATCATGTTAAACGGATTAGCCAGAAGCCTAACCTTGGGGAAAATGTTCATGGTATCTCCTTGACAAAGGCTAACGTCGTGAGACAAAATTGAGTTGAGCAGAAAATTACAAAGAGTTTGATTTGTTTGTTATTTAAACCAGTCGCAGCTGGACCAGCATTGGCCGTTCATAGAAACTGCGGTGCAAAGAATTCGCGAAGAAATCAGAAGAGGATCTTCAAGAAGCCCCTTTCGAAGCAAAGGAGCTCTGCCAAGAAACTCCTGCCAGCCACCACCAGGCAATATCAAAAAAGATTGAAATGACCTTCCAACATTTGGTGATATTTTTCAAAGAGATTGTGAGTTTCGCGAGTATCCAAAGTGATGACAAGAATGGCAATGTCTCACCCACAATTCAATTCAAACAAAGCAACGCAAAAAAAACAAGAAATCACCTCAGGTGATTATATTGACTATACTCCATAACTCCATATAAAATTTGAATGTGTCAAAAAGAAAAAAAGTTCGACAATCTAAAACAAAACGCAATTTGAAAACAGTGGACAAAAACGTCAGTACAAATAACGCCAAAACTTGTCTTTATTCAAATGTGGCTTCGTCGTTTATTCACTGTTCGAGCGAATTGCGAAACAGATGTTCTCCGTTGAAAGTGTGGGTAATTGGCACAAGAAGGACGTCAAGTAAAAATGTGGTGATCATGCGTGGGCATCTCTGAGTTGGGCCTCACTGACCCTTGGGTCATTCCGAGGGAACTGCAATTGGTGTGGAGTACACTGCTTCCAATTTCTTCAGCCATTTTTATCTCCTTGCACAAGGAAGTGACCACGAATCAGCTGACCAGGATTTGATCTTCATCAATGTTCCTTCATAAATCCTGCTGTCCTTGCGTGCACTGCAGCGTACCGTACTTTGTATCCGCAACCATTCTTTGGCATGACCATTGACCTGACCTTGGATGATATTGCTGCTGGCAAAATTGGTATCAGTATGGTCGCATTCGATGTTCCGGCGAACAGCAGACCCCCTAAATGAAAAAACAACGTTCAAATTTCGATTCCTGGAAGATTGTCATTTTCGGCATGCTTGCAGCACGGACGATATGGTGGATACCCAAGCACAAAACCCATCAAGTTCTTGTTTGTGTCCACTGGCATCGTCACATGAGACGTGGTTGCTGCTGCTTACACGAAAAACGGCTCTGCAGAATTAAAATTTTCTGTTTTTTTTTTCATTTCTGTTATTGTGTTCTAAAAGAGGAATGGTAAAAAGAAGGGAAAAAGTTTCGAAGGCAACAGTGAAATGGGAAATTGAAAGGCTATTTTTGTCATTCTGTGAGAAACTGAACTCCATGAAATTTGCAGTTTCTCTATTTTTTCCTAATTTCATCTTCGCCTTGGAAAAAAAACCATTCCGATAATGCACTCAAATAACGTTGGTTCCTATACTTCGAAGGAAATCATATTATTCTTGCGAGAATGAAAGACCGATCCGCAACTGCCGATTCAGCATAGAAATCTGAATTTTGATGAACACTTGAATGGTTGAAGTGGCGAGCATTCTGATTTCATATCTTGAAACGGGATGAAGTGAAGCTTTTGAAATCTGAGGTTTTGTTTCTGCCGACATAAAAATAGTAAATACGAAAATACAGTTTTTTCATGATGAACACACGTTGAATGTGAAAACATGTGTATGCAAAACAACAAGAGAAGGGATTGCAAATGTAGAATTCAATTATTGGTAAACTGGATTGGCCTGCAGTGTGCCTTTGTTTGAGTCCAAAATCTATGGGTCTTAATTGCCTTTGGATAACGAAGCCCAAAGTGATGCAAGTTGCCCCAATTTTAGGGGAATGCATCTTATGCCCAGTTTTTCCAACAAGGATCTGCACTTGATCTCAGATTAAACTCTGATCGGGGATCAAGCATAGGGTTTTAACATTGCTTGATCCTGGATCAGAGTTTGATCCGAGATCAAACCTTCATCCTTGCTGGAGAAACTGTTCCAGGCCTTTCATGCCCATGGGCATGAAAGGCCTTGAAGCTTGTTTTGGTTTTAGATTTTTATTCTTGCCTTTCAATTGTTCCATCCCTGTTCTCGATCCCGACAGGCGTTAAATGTGATCGTTTGCCCAAAAGAGTCCACTCCAAATCAGCCAAAACTGCACCGGATGGATTTATGGGACACTAACATTTTTGTGTTATTTTAGCCCACGGTACGAGATTCGTATTTATGTTACGCCTTTAATGTTAAGTCCCGAATTTTATCTTCGATTAATTAAATTGAATTTTATCTTCGATTAATTAAATTTTTACGGAAGTGAAGTGTTTCGGATTCAAGAACCATTAGTTTTCCTCCATTTTTAACTCATTCTAGCGTACCTTCATTTTCCAAACCGTTGCTCCGTCCGTCTCAAATCATGCTTATCATCTCAATCGATCCTTGATCATTGAATGCACTTCTTGAGAGGTCACAAATCCCACTGGATAAACTGGAAAAAGATCAGATAACAATCTCCGGAGTTGCATGATATGATTGTTTCTCAACAAGCTAAATACTTCTTAGTCTCAAATAGGTACTCTGTTCACTATTTTCAGTTATGCCCAAATGAAGTGGCCATCGAGTGGCGAGTGGGCCATCGAGGCTTGTTTTGTTTCAATTCTATGCTAATTACGACCTACACTTCATGCCAAAATTCCTCGAACAGTTGAAATACCCACGTTATCGAAGTGGCGGTCGCAGGGGAGTTTTTGCTTGGAACTACCTCAAGTGTAGCGTGCGAGGGTGCTGCACAAGAGACCTTTTATTGGTCAATTACACAGTTTCTGACAAACGACTATGCACCCCCTTCGCGCGTTCCCCATCTTCTAACTGCTTTATTTCCTTGCACAAATGCCAACCAGCATAACTTGTGGGGCGCAGATTCATCTGATCTGGCGTTGCTCATCTCATGGATATCTGAAAGGCCATGCTTGCCCACAACAACGTATGTGTAGACTAGTCTGCTGACAATGTTGACCTTGTGAATAAATTTAATAACGTTGATCACATGCCGATTGGCTTGCTATACGAATGCATATCGACCATGCTGGTGTGCAATAACAATGTCGATCACAGCTACATACGGAGCTTATCAAAAGTCCTCGAACATAGACGATATTTTACAGTACTGGTTAACACAGGGGCCACCTAATTTCAACAGGGCTTGGCTTGGTGCAACTTCACGCCTCACACGAGTGTCATAATTTTTGCGGCGCATGCTGCCATTGATTCCAAATGGCGCCTGAGTTAATAATGACTCCTATATATGTTCGAAGACTTTTGATAAGAAGTGTATATTACAACAATAGTCTTCTACAAGAATATAGATATTTATGTCGGCACCTGTTATCGGCGTCATTGTCCGATCGAGATCTTGATATGCAATCGTCATCCTGGCAATTGTCACCGTCCACAGCAAATGTGACGTAATGATGAGAGGCAGTCTTCTGCATGATATCATCCAACTTCTGAATGATCTGAGTGAAATTCGGACGCTTGCTCGATTTGCTATGCCAACACTCGAGCATAATATCAAACCTGATCCCCAAAAGGAAGAGCATAAAGTGGCTAATTTCATTCAAATCATGATAAATTTCCATCCTTTTCCGGTCTTCACAGCACTGAAATTATTAACCTTCTACCATCATTATTTAGTTTTGCTGACGTGCATTGTGCTAGAGTTTTGTCTACTGAATAGAAATATAAGAGGGCAAGTGTTACATTATCAGATAATAAACTAGTGCTTATCAGTGCATATCCCCTGACCAGTGCACATCCCCTTAACACCAGGGTTTTTATCAAATGAAGAATTGGTTAATCCGTCGGAGTCCAAAGCCATGCCTTCTACAGGATAACACAGAATTAGATGCCCATAGGGCTGAATTTTCGCATGTGAGCATCCCTGTACGCAGACGGTGCAACGCTTAAGATGCGTCCTTGAATCATTCATTTCGCTCGTCAAATCACATCGGAAAAGCGAAAAATACCCGCAGCAGCTGAGGCGTGCTCAGTATTGGCCGTCACGGGCTGATCCAGGCATCGCCATGGCAACGAGCCCAAGCCAGCGTGATTGGTCATTTTCTTGCTCGGTTTGCAACCAACCATACCTGCCGATGATGCTTGGATACCCGGGCGAGTCCAGTTGCCATGACAATGTTAATACAGAGTTGCAGGCCGCAACAAGCCCTCCGCTGCATGTTTTGACAAGCAATGGAAATGCAACCACGTTCCTTCGTTGAAATGTCTTGCTGACGTTCCTTGATCAATGCCACAGTGGAAAACATCCAGCATCGACGACTGGTAATCTGCCTGCATGTAGGGATGCCCACATACGAAAATACGGCCCTATGGGCAACTAATTCTGTGTTATCCTGTATAAAATAGCAACAAAAATAACCACATTCTCATTTCTGCAGATCCGTTTGCTCTGTCTGCTATTCAAAACGTCCATTCCGTTGCGCCCTTCTCTTCTGGTCCACTCTCTTCTTTCTCGCCTTGTTGCTGGCTTCCACACTCTGCAGTTTCTCTCGCGACGCCTCACATATATTCCCCTCGCCCTGGGCAACGCTCAATCGAATAGAGGTCTTGCCACATTAACGAATACTTCACGTTTATGAGACATCAGAAAGCAATGTCAGACAACTCTTTATGTGCATCATCGCAGCATCAACATATGCAGTTAGATAGCAACAAAATATGGCCTCAGAAGCATTCGCGCCTTCGATTTTTGATCTGACAAATCGATGCCGTGTGTTATGCGTCTATAACCACTTCGATCGCAGATTTAATCCCTTGACATTTTCGACTTGTAATCGTCATTTTCTTCTGAATACTGGCTAAAGAGTGAGATGATGTGCATTGCGTGGATAGCAGGATTTTTCATTGGAAATGACCGAACTGGAGAGAAGGTTGCGAACACGAAAGAACCACCAGCATACCAAAGGGTTGCTTGCTTATTTCAAACTCCCAAAATCGTTCCAAATTGGAAACGCGATAACTGGCAACTAGCCAGGTCAGTCAATGCTGACTGCGGAAAACAACGTAAGGAAAAATCATCGAAATCATGGACTTACAATTCCTGACTGCAATTGCTCGGCCTCTGTAACCTGTATCCAGCTTGCAACTTCGGAAAAAGTTCATGAGTACTGATACCAGGATATGGAATGCCACCAAGTGTGACCAACTCCCACATGAGTATTCCAAACGACCAGCTGAAAAAATTACAGTACAGTTTACAGAAGTGCAACATTCGACACGATTGAATTCCAAACCAGCACCCTGATCACAAACAATTTTTTCACATTAAAAACAGATCCTCAAAGGTTCATTACTCATGTCTCTTCCTGATGAAATACGAGCCAGCATTTTCCCTGGTGGTGTTGGTCGCATGCTTTCAAGTACACAATACCGATAATAAAGAGCAATGCTCATTACAATTCCTTTTTTCCGCGAACATTTCGGGAGTGGAATTCCCTCCCCAAGGATTCACATGTCCTTGCAAACTTTGCAAATCATGCTTGAACATATTTTCAATACCATGAACGTGATAATTCATTTCCTCATTTGAATTGATCTTTTTGTTTCATCATCGCAAGTCGTTTGGACAAGGTATGGGTCAATTCCTTTTGCATTTTTTTTCTTTCTTGATTTCATAGCCTATATCAATATGTATATCAGTTCTGTATTTTGTTCTCCACGTTATTTTTTCAAATGTTGCCCTCAAAATGTGGTTTTATGTTGTTCATGTGCTGTCTTGTCACATTATGCTGAAACTGATATTTGCATTTATATAGCAAATCTAAATAAAATAGAATACAAAATACATACAATACAAATTTTACGAAATGGACCAGGAGTAATGCAATCCAAGAAGTTCAAAAAATTATTTTGGTGAAAAACACTCAGATTTTGGTGATCAGATTGTGGTAAAACAGTCAAGTGGGTGAATTCCTTGAAACAAAATTCCAAATGTAAATCAAAACTAAAATAAAACATTCCCTGCTGGTAATTAGACAGAAATGAAAAACATTTGGCGAGAGAAAATTGCAGCAACACGTTCGAAGTGAGTAAAATCACCACCCCATCACGTGACAGCGGAATCACATAAAACGAATTGGACCGCCCCATGTGAATTTCAATGTACGACCAGCAGGAGAGAACAATTATTATTTTTGTGTTTCTCCTTTGCAATCATGGGCTTGAGGATTTTCCAAACGCACGGGATTCCGAACCCGCTCCCACGTCTTGCGCAATTTTCTGCCCTACCGTCTGCCATCCTGCCTCAGCGGAGTGCCTTATGTCCTCCCAATGCCTCTGGTCAGCCCAAACTGTCGGGTTTTATTTATTTTTTGCCTATTTTCCATGGTGGGAAAATTTTTTCTATTTTCGGTTCATACTTCGACCGGAAATGTCATCTTACGAAGACGAGGTCTGGCATCCGGTGTGTTTAGAAATTGTGCAATCGGCTCTTGACATCGAGCAGTAAAAGCAGTCGGAGGGACGATTTGCAGGTCATTGCCATTTTGCCCCCATTTTTGAAGAATTGTAATCGTGTCGTCCACTCACTCTACTGCTGTAATGGTGTCGGCATGTTCTCCAGTGAAAGTCAAGTTTTGATCCTTGGAAGCCTTAGCTATCCCTCACCTCGTGTGTCCTGCCATCTCGAGTACCCTTACTTGGTTTTCGAAGCCCATGTGCTGCGGAAAGGGTTCACGTGGTCTTCCAAAGATACCACTGGTAATTATATCCTGATGGATTTCAGCTTCTCTGCACTTTTAGATTACCTGTGATTGCCTATACTGCGGGTACGCTGGGGATATACATCAGTCTGGTTGGAGCTTTCATGTGATATCTTGTCCTTTCCGCTCACGCTTTTGCCTGGCTGTTCCATTTAGCCAAGTCAGAGAAGAACTCGCAACGCTGCTAAATCTCGTTTCAGTCATCCTAGTTTTTCTTCTAACTGCTTGGCATAACTTTTGCCTCGAACAAGATTTGACTACTTCTAGAACAATTCTCCCTGCCACCCCCATTCTCAGAGTTCATTCTGAAGGCAGTTTGTTGCCTTCTTAGATTGCTTTTAGATTAAATTTGTATCCCTCTTACCGCATAACTTTGAAGGTATGCACTATAGGTAAGGTATTCTCTGCCAGAACCATTCATTGCCGGAAACTTTGTTTTTTTTGCGCCTAACTAATTTTAAAGGTATGCAATACACATCACTTAAGAACACTTCGAAAAGCAAGGTTTTACTCTTTGAAGGGGCTTCACTAAATTCTTGGTTCTTTGCCAGGACCTGTCATCGCGAGAAAGTTTGTTTTTTGCGCCTAACTAATTTGAAAGGTATGCAATACACATCACATAAGAGCACTTCGAAAAGCAAGGCTCTTTGAAGGGGCTTCACTAAATTCTTGGTTCTTTGCCAGGACCTGTCATCGCGAGAAAGTTTGTTTTTTGCGCCTAACTAATTTGAAAGGTATGCAATACACATCAATAAGAGCACTTCGAAAAGCAAGGTTTTACTCTTTGAAGGGGCTTTCACTCAATTCTTGGTTCTCGGCCAGGACCTGTCATCGCGAGAAAGTTTGTTTTTGCGCCTAACTAATTTGAAAGGTATACAATACACATCACTTAAGAACACTTCGAAAAGCAAGGTTTTACTCTTTGAAGGGGCTTCACTAAATTCTTGGTTCTCTGCCAGGACCTGTCATCGCGAGAAAGTTTGTTTTTGCGCCTAATTAATTTGAAAGGTATGCAATACACATCACTTGAGAACACTTCGAAAAGCAAGGTTTTACTTTTTGAAGGGGCTTTCACTCAATTCTTGGTTCTCTGCCAGGACCTGTCATCGCGAGAAAGTTTGTTTTTGCGCCTAACTTATTTGAAAGGTATGCAATACACATCACTTAAGAACACTTCGAAAAGCAAGGTTTTACTCATTGGAAGGGGCTTTCACTCAATTCTTGGTTCTCTGCCAGGACCAGCTGTCATCGCGAGAAAGTTTGTTTTTGCGCCTAACCAATTTGAAAGGTATGCAATACACATCACTTAAGAACACTTCGAAAAGCAAGGTTTTACTCATTGGAAGGGGCTTTCACTCAATTCTTGGTTCTCTGCCAGGACCAGCTGTCATCGCGAGAAAGTTTGTTTTTTGCGTCAATAAGTTTTTATGGGTATGCAGTAGGCATCACTGAATGAAAGCAAGCGATGCTTGTGTTTCCATAGTGTCTGTCATGAAGCAAACACAGGTTGAAACTTACACGTCGCTCTTAGTTGAGTATAACTGGTGGAATATTGCTTCCGGTGCCATCCAACGAATTGGCAATCGTCCGCAACCCGTTTTCTGATAGAAGTTCTGCTCGTAGGCATCTCGACTGAGTCCAAAATCCGATATCTTCACCCTCTTGTCTTCACATATCAGGATATTTCTTGCAGCAAGATCACGGTGAATTAGCTTGTTGTGGGAGATAAATTCCTAAACGGAGGAAACAGAAGTAAAATACAGATATCCTCACACGGGCCACCAAAGGGAGGTCAAATGTCATCATGTCCCTCTATGGTTTCCAGCGGCAGCAGGGGATCCATACAAGGCTGCAAGTGTACAGAGAAATGCAGAGACTGTATAGCAACAACTCATCCTTCAGTATATGTATTGTGTAACGGGAAATTTAATCACAGCAGCAATGTCCTCTCAGTTGCGTTCGGTGTCATTTTACTGGTTAAGTTACGTTTCCTGAAGTGTTTTTTCCTTGCAGCGTTTTCTCACCATGGAAGTAAAACGCTGCAAGAAAAAAACACTTCAGGAAACGTGACTTAACCAGTAAAATGACACCGAACGCAACTGAGCCGACATTGCTGCTGTGATTAAATTTCCCGTTACACAATACCTGATAGCTCGCAAAAACCAATCACGTTGGATTGACAATATTTTTCTGAGGTTTTGAGTGTTTATTAGACCAATTCATCTTCACCAACTCCACAGGGCCAACGTCTTTTCATGTTACGGTCGGAAATTCTGCTATTCGTTTGGCATTTCAAAATTGCACGCAAAACGTCACAATGAAAAATTCCCGAGTGTACAATTTGCACATCCTTTGATGATACCATTGCCCGAGCACCATTGAATAGTGGCGAGGGAATTGCTTTTCAATGCATGTAAAATTGTGATTGTTGGTTTTCTGTTGGTTTTCTGTTTTCAAAAAATCTGTTTTTAGCAAAACCTCTAGGCTGTAAAGTAATGCTCTTTTGTAACCTGCATCAAAATCTGTTTCTCTCGAAAGCGTTATTGCAAATCAGGCACTGCAATTCTTGCCGCCTACATTAGAGTAAAAAGAAAGAAAAACGTTTTAGTGGCCATATTTAATGGGTAACACACACGCATGCGAGCAGCAATTCTGTCTCTATTGCGCATTTTGAGCTTTTCTGAAACCCAAAAAGTTCCGTTAATTCTGGAATGACAAAAGAAAATGCAGTGTGGCAGGAAAGAATTATTATTACGTTCGTATTGCCTCACCACACCATGGAAT
>JASGXE010007832.1:0-25332 GCA_030068105.1 Sinentomon sp. SZTP_YWyxl
TGAAACGGCAAGATTGCATGGGTGGAAGTCGAAGGCTGGTCATTGAAGGTTCACCAGCCTCTGCGGCACACTCTTCTTCCACTTTGCATGCTGTGTGCAGGAAATTTTGTGAAATGCTGAGAGAGACGCTCTCGTCTTTCGCTGGAGTGGGACCTCATTCAGAACCAAAGCATGACTTAAGTGAGACTTATCTTCCAAGTGAGACTTAACTTAAGGAGGAGTTAAGAATTTCCTAAGGAAGGCTCAGTTTGCATTCAGCAGTCTTCCTTAGGAATTCCTTGAATTAAGGCCAACTTAAGTCCGACTTCAATGCATTGGATGCATTTTTAATTGCGTGGATGCATTTTAATTGCATTCACATCTTTTGGATGAGCATGAGGTGTGCCTGCCTGATTTACGTGGGTAGGTACCCACTTAAATCATAATCCTCTAAATGCTCTCATCCCTTATCGTGCTTACAAAATTTGGCTTTATCTACCATTCAAGAGCATCTTGAAGTTGGTACCTACCTATTCTTTCATTCCGGGTACCTGCAAGTGTTCTCTTGAATCAGTTGTCTTGGCAAATTTTGGGGGAACTGCAGGATCTGTAATTGTATCTGGGGCCACGACATAGTTGCTCAAAGCACTGAGGGAATCTTCTGGCCACACACCCACACTCTTGACAACATTGTCGCTTTTATTGTTTCTGTTCCTGAGGTTTTCCCTCTCCTTCTTTCTGTCCCTGTTCCCTTTCACTCTTCTTAATTTTCATCATCAAAATCAATAAAACAAAGTGATAGTCATTGATTCCCTTCTCAACTCCATGTCCTGGTTTGTCAGTTTTACTGTTTTTTTTTAGGTTCTCACTCCTTTTTTAATTACACTTGACAATGGCAACTTCCAATAAAGGAAATCGCCAACCGAACTGGTCCAGTGAAGAACTAAAAGTGCTTGCCGAATCGGCGAAAATTGATTTGGTAATGATTAATAGCCGGCACAACGATTCAGTCACTAATGAATCGAAAAGACAGGACTGGAGTAAAATCTGTGAGTGTCAATGCTGTCTGCTCGAGTGAACAAGTCCAGCCTAATGCTGAGTGTCTGCTTTGCTCTTACGGGCTGCTTACCTACTTCCTACTTTTCTCTTACTTTGCCCACACAAACTGGGCCAAAATAAATGACAGCTCCTGCTTGTTTTGCTTTCTCACGGTCAAAAACGGCGATGGGCATATTCCCAATTTCCAGTCACACTATTCACACTTGTTGACAAAGATGAGTTGGTATTTGCAAAAGCCATTTTCCAGGAGAGATTCACAAAAGTACGCTGAATAAAAAATGTTCAGTGAAAAAATTTGCTCAGACCCCCCATTTCCACGCAATAGCCACTCAAAAAACTGGTGAAAAGAGTCTCTTTTTCATGGAAACCATGGTAACCGTCGGGGTTGACATGGGTTACCATGAAAAAGAGACTCTTTTCACCGGTTTTTGGGTGGCTACTGCGTGGAAATGGGGGGTCTGAGCAAATTTTCTCATTGAACATTTTTTATTCGGTGTACTTTTGTGAATCTCTCTTCGAAAAATGGATTTTGTGCGGCGCTCCACTCTTTTAATATCTCAGTTAAAACATGACCACCACAAATTGGGCTTTTTTAGATTTTTGGGGGAGCACCGCTTGAAAATGGGGGCTTGTAGGTTATTTTGTCACTGAATGTTTTATGGTTTACTCGTATGTAGAACCCGTCCTGAAAATTTGACAGTTCTACGATGAAATCTAAACTCCCCCATGAATACCCCAAATGGGTACATTTTGGGAGACTTTGGGGGGTTATTACGTAGAAATTGGGGCACGGAGCAAAACTTTTTACTGATTAATTTCGATTTGCTTTGCCGTCAGGAACATCTCCACGAATTTTGGCGAAATGTTATCGGGACACCCCGTATATAGGTCAGGCAAAAATCATAACGACGCAGATGCTTTATCCAGGCATCCCTGTAGGAAATGGATTGAAAGTGACGAAGAACTGTGGGATTTACCAGTGTATTCGAGTGAGAAGCGTGTGACAAAAAGAAACAGTTAAATTGGAATTGTGAGAAGAGCGAAATGGCGTACATGGCAGTCGTTACGAGAAGATTGCTAAAGTTAGCGCAAGAAGCTGAGAAAGCAAAAGCAGAGAACGGTGCAGATGAAAGAGTTTGCGGAATCCCAGAGGAAACTGAACAGGAAGTGGAGTCAGAAGCTGACGGTCAGGATGAAGGGACGTTAAATGTCATGCGTGGACTTTTTCACATCAAGGTTACCGTTCGTGTCTCAGTACCGTGTGGATGCATTCAGAAAGATGGCAGCATGTTGTGGCCATTCGAACAGCAGTTGAGCAAATAGACATCAGTGATCATTGATTTCAAGTGGAGACACAATTCAGCGCATTTGTAAATATTGTAAATAGCATTGTGTTCTTTTTTGCCATTTGTTTTTTGTGAACAACAAAGAAACAAACTGGCCGCTAACCGTTCGTAAACAACTTGAAAATGGCGACGTTTCGCCCCCGCGGATGTGGGGCTTTGTTGAGCAAAATTGGAACAGATCGCTGGTCTCCTTCACTGCTTGCTCTGATCTGTTCCAATTTTGCTTGACAGGGTCCCGCGTCCACGGGGGTGGGGCGTCGCCATTTTCAATGTTTGCGAGCGGTTGGCGGGTGGTTTGTTTCTTTGTTGTTCACAATGTTTCCCGTTCGTGGTGCCCGTGCATCGATCATTTGTTTTTTGCAGTGTTTTTATTATTTTGCATTTAAAAAAGAAAAAAATAATAAAATTTTAAAAACCAAAAAAAAAAAATCCTGCATCCCAAAAATGTAAAAAAAATAAAAAATAAAAAACCCAAAAAAATATTTATCCGTGAATAATCTTTTTTAATTTGTAAATAATTGAAAATCATGTTGTATTCTTTTTGCCATTGATTTTTGCAGTGTTTTTGTTTGTTTTTGCATTTAAAAAAGAAAAAAAAAATAATAAAATTTTAAAAACCCAATAGACGTTGGACACCCAGTTAATTGGAAATGCGGAGAGGTTGAAAAAAGAACAAGGTAAGGATCAGCAATTGGTAGACATAATAGAAAAATTAATGAATGTGGAAACAGAGGAATATGGAAAACCAATCTTCACGCATCTTAATGAAGTATTAGATCGAAAATGGGAACAAAGTGTCTTACGAAGGTCACTCCAAAAGTTTTGAGACTCTCAGAAACTGGAAATATATTTGATAGTTTTAGATTACGAATATTCAAAGCAGTCCCCTCCAACATTTAAGCACCACTGCAGTCGGACTTTCAACAAGTCAAAAGCCTTACGCCAGTCGCTTTTGTACAAGGTGTCAAAATAAGATCTGATGGCAGCATAAATCTCCTCTTCTGTTGAAAATTGACGACCTGGCGAATGTTTTTTTAGATTTACGAAAAGCCAGAAGTCGCACATAGCCGAATCAGGTGAATTCGGTGGATGATCAATGACAGTTCGCATTGTTTGCCGCAAAAATCAACCGTTGCCTTTGCTTTATGCGACGAAGCATTGTCGTGGTGAAGCAGTAATGCCCTTACTTGAAGAGCAGCAAGGATTTCTGGCTGACATTTTGTGGTGTACCAATTAGCTGTAACTGTTGTTTGTTCTTCCAACTTAATTGCCTTAACCAGATCGGTAGTTCTGAAAAAATATGGAGCACATTACGTTTTTCATTACACGTTGTTTCTTCGGTGTCGTCGATGTTGGGTCATTTTCGTGGATCCACACCCGACTTTGCTGGCATGTTGGGACGTCCCAAATTGGGATGTATGTCTCAACGCAAGTGACAATTCTTGAAATGATATGATGGCCGCTCTCCTTGGCCATTTTCAGAGTTTGCTGGCGCTTTGTTCTCGCTCAGCCTATTGGATCTGCGTTAATTTTTGCGGCACCCATCGACAAACAGCTTTCGTCCTGTGCAATTCCTGATGGAGGATTTTTGCCACTGTTGCGGATCCAATCCCCAATGATTTCTCATTCATTGCAAATGTGTATTTCGGATCATCAGTTACCGTATGTTTCACTGCAACAACATTTTCCTAGGAAACAGTTGTTCTGAGACACCCTGTACGTCCTTCATCCGAAAGAGAATCACGCCGCCTTCTAAATTATGAAAACAACCGTAGATGGTCGCTCGAGAAGGTCTCTCTCGGCCGAAAGCAAACTCCAGTCTTTCTTTGCACTAATCAACATTTAAACCACACTTAAAGTCGTAGTAAAGCAATGTCCAAAAATGCTCTGAAGCAAGCTCAATTTCTAAGCTACAAAATGGAAAGAAGAAACTGTTTTTATTGTAACAGTACAAAAGCCTGATTGTAAATTTTCTGTGCCAAGATCTTGAAAAACATCAAAGTTCGTAACCCCTACAAGACCCGGTTTTTCAGAAAACACACTTCCGCATATCTCAAAACTTTCAGAGTGACCCTCGTATCTCAATGTGACACCCTTGATCCCATTTGATAATTCTACGACAAATTTTTATATACCTCATTTGTTTAGTTTTCATCATGCATATATGCACCCAGTATATTTTATGCTAATTTGGAACATAGCCTTGACAATTACTTTGTATCCTATCAACTGGGATTGTGCCATAATGGAACTTAATTGGTCATTGGACCCCGAGACATCAATTTTTTCGTCCGTCTGGTGTAGAAAATTTATCCTTGAGGGAGTTGCGAGCATGACAGGGCCCTTCAAAATATTTACACTCCTACGCCAGAACCAGCCTCTACACCCATGACAACCACTGTAGAAGAACCCTCTAATGTAGATGAATACCAATATGCTGAAATTACTGAAGAATCCAATTCATCAGGAAGAGTAACTATAATCATTAATCGCACGTCAAGGAGTAACGAGGAACAAACGGAATAAAAAAAATTATGTTGTTGCAACACCAATTGACATCCCTGATATGTCTCGGTTGATTATTTTATCTCCTTTGTTTTCTCTATCGGTTTGGCAGTGTGGCAGTCACCACCAGATTAATTTTTTATCATCATGGCTTCCTCGAGACACCATTCAATGTGGTCGATATATGGCGTACCGTTCCCGGTGATCATGGATCCTGGACGAGAACTAACATACTTGGAACCTAGAGTGCTGCAGGCTATGCGACGTGTCGGAATCAGAGGGTATCCACTAAGGTTACCAAACCATGCGGCAGGTGATCCTTATCTCATTTTCTTTGACATTGCTTAGGTACTCTTCATTTACTCACTCACAATGCCCATTTGTAGTTGACAAAACAGAAAAAGGTATCGTCCTTGGAAGATTTATAATTGATTTATAACCACCTCCCGTCTGGACTGAAATCCAGAGCTCCCCTCTGGACTGAAATCCAGAGCTCCCCTCTGGACTGAAATCCAGAGCTCCCCTCTGGACTGAAGTCCAGAGAAGGTCAATGAACCGCAGACGGGGGTCTGGCTAATAATATGTTGTTTTAGTTCTTCTATTTTCAGAAGTTTTTTTCACCGCCATGCCTAGGCCAACGAGACAGCTGCGATCGCCAACGACGGAAACGAACCGTCAATAACTTAATGCAGTGAAACTAAAGCGGACACTATTGTCGCTTCGTTCCGCAATTAAATTCGTTTGACACATTTTAAAACAATCTACCACTGTTGAGAATTGTTGCTTAGGTTGCAAATCCTGATTTACTGCATCAACCATGGAAAAAAAAACAAAAATGTTTTTCCTGTATGGCGTCAACGGAATAAAAAATGACCCAAGTTTTTGAACTGATTTGAAAAAAAAAACAAGGCCACTGAATTCTGGAAGCAATTCGACCTCTCAGAGATGCTGACAAGGTCTTCGTGAAAATTGAAAATTGTTTATAATAAATGTTTTGAAAGAAAAAATTATTTTAAATCATTGAAGTCATTCTTGGATGATTTGGAATTGCAGAAATGAGCATGGGCGAATCTCATTCGTTTATCTTCCACTTGATGGCTACATGTTATTCATAATGGTCACTCAATTATTATCTTGGTTATTTTTATTCGATGATTACAATGTTCATTATTGTCAATGTTTCACTTATTATTTCGTAAAGAATAGTTTCAGTGACAGAGATTTAATTGTTGGGTATATGTAGGGCGTTCAAAAAGTAATGTCACTCCTCCTTTTTTCACTGCTGCATGGTCCGTTTGGATTGGGTTTTGGCTTGAATATTCTTCATCCTTTTCTCTTTCAATGCAGCAATTATAGAAAATTGAAGCTTGCTTGGTTAGGATTTTGTATAATTGCTGCATTGAAAGAGAAAAGAATGAAGAATATTCAGGCCAAAACCCAATCCAAACGGACCATGCAGCAGTGAAAAAAGGAGGATTGACATTACTTTTTGAATGCACCACGTATGTTCTATTATGGAAGCAATTCTTCACTGTGTTTGTTTTTTATTTTTATTTTTTTCAATGCTTTCTGGATGAATTAAAAAAAATGTTCTTTCCATTGCTGAGCAGTGCCAACTTTTTCTCCATTACTTTCCTATTGAATATTGTTACCAGAACCAATTTTCTCCGCCAGTTTTTTTTAACGAGTTGCACACACTTTTCTTTCAATAATGAATGGGTAATTGACATTTTTTTCTTTACACAAATTTTTACATTTTTTGCATTAATTGCTTTCGCTTGCCATTAGTTTCATTGATTAGTTTTACTTTTGCGCGAGTGATTGATGATTTGCTTTCCCACTTGATAAAGATTGATTACTTCATTAATTTATTGCTTGAATTGATTACTTCATTGATGGATTGCTTAAATTGATTACTTCATTGCTTGATTGATTAAATTGTACTTCATTGATGGATTGCAAAAATTGATTACTTCACTGCTTGATTGATTGTGCGTTCATCATCTGCGCCTGAATAAATGTTTTTTTTTTCTTTCGAATTGAGTATTGAATCAAATGATTGTTGGTGGTTTTCTTTCATAGCGGTTTTAAGAATTTGAGTGTCTATTTGAATTGCTTTTGAATGAATGTGATTTCTTCCTTTCTTCCTTCATCAGCGTTCTTGATTTTTGTTTTGAAACATGGATTGCAATTGTGTTTATTCCGTTTCCTTCACTGATTTACTGTCATCTGATTGTTTCCTGATTATCTTTCTCTCACTTTCCGATTGCCTTGACGAGATTTATTTGATTTTTTTTCAAGATCTTCTCATAAATGGAATCGTTAGTGCTTTTTCCTGATTTCATTCTGCTTCAATGCTTTCTGATATGTTTGATTTCTCATTGAAAATGATTTGTTTTGATTTTCGGATTTTGATTTTAGTGGTGTAGTGTTTTGTCATTGACGGGGACGTTGATGTTTTTCTCGGAGGGGTGCAGAATGTTACAGTGTACTCAGCACGACCATGAATCATTCAATACAATTCTGATTACAGAATTCTGAATTTTATGTGCTTTGTTTTTGAGAGGACATGGTGTGACCAAAGTCATAATTAAGGCCTGGTTTTGGTGAGCCAACAGCTCACAGGTTATTGATAAATTGATTTGTGGTTGAAAGGGAGAAGGTGAAGGATCACCAGGTCCCAGAAGAGGCAGAATGTATGTTGCTTAGATGTGGCCTATGGGAAACAGGCTGTGGAAAGTTCCCAGAAACAGGGAACCAGCAACGCAACAAGGCCTTCTGAGATGTTTTCTTTTATTTTTCCCAGAACTGTGTAATCAGCTCTTGCCAGTTTTTGGGTTTGGACTTCCCTTTGGGTGAGCTCATTCCCACATTTTTTGGGTCAAGATTACCATTTGTGGTTTCTGGGGAGGAAGTCCAGTTTGCGAAATTATTATGGTTCATGTTATTTCTGTCCTAATTTTGATTGGCCAAAGATTGGTTTTGTGGAGCAATGTGATTGGCTGTTGAGCTTAGAAAGGCGTCAACGCAGAATTTGCAAATAGAGTGTTCTGTTGAATGTGATCCGGTGAGTCGAGATCAGGACTCCGGAATCAGGGAGTCTGAATCTAGAGTTCGAATGTGACGGTTGCGTGTAAATCGTAAGGGATGGAGCCGGGCTCAACATGCACCCAGGCTAGTTTGTGTTAGTGTTTGGAATGAATCTTATTTAATCAATTATTAATCAATTATTTAACTTCATTTGTTGTGTGAGTGATTTTATTTAATAAGAATAAACACTTATTTGCTTAGCTTTTAAAATCTCTGGTTCTCATTTACTCATCTCTCAAGGTGCACTAAACCTGATGATTTGGTCAAAGTCTTTTTTGGCCTAATTGTATTATTTCCACGGATCAATGGGCTTTCACTTTCCACCTTAAAGAAAAGTATCTGAATAGAGACCTGTGATTGGTACTTCTCTTTCTAATTTCGAGGACGGTATGTTAAGGAGTGGAATCTACGGACGAGAGAAAGAGACGTAGCAATCTGGCGACCCAAGGGCAAGTCGTGTTAACTCACAGGTAACAATTTGGCGACCCAGCCAGGATCAGAAAGATCTGGTGGGTGTAGAAATTTACTTGATTCAGCCAGGATCAGAAAGATCCGATTGGTAGAAATTTACTTGATTTATTTCAGGATCCAGAAAGCGATCCATTGATTTTTGTTTGTGATCCGATAAAACTAAATAAAGGGTGAGATCCAGTGGAAGGGAAGACACGCCTTTTTTAGTAAAATTTCCTTCATACCAATCATCAGGAGTCAACTTAATTGGCACACCATATGAGAAATGACGTAAATTGAGATACCAGTATGAACTTTAAGTAGGTTGATAAAGTCTTTCCAAGGCAGCGAAGACAGGAAAGCAGGGTTGGGAATAGGGGGGGGGGGGGGTTACCCCCCCCTGACCTTCGGCCGAGGTTACCCCCCCAGCCTTTTTCCGAGGGTACCCTTGGCCTTCGGCCAAGGGAACCGTCGGAAAAAGGTGGGAAAAGAGTCCTGGTGTGTGCAGACTGCAGGGCACTCACCATGACTTCAATAGGTAGCAACATTGTTTCTTTTGTACTTTATGTTTTGATTCACCTGCGGAAAAAAAAAGGCTAGGGGGGTAACCTCGGCCATTGGCCTAGGTTACCCCCCCTACCCCCCCCCTAGAATGTTGCTATTGAAGTCCTTCCTGGTGTGTGCCCTGCACACACCATGAAGGACTTCAATAGCAACTTCATTCTGTTTCTTTTGTACCTACTTCCTTTTTGATTCCCCTGCCAGAAAAAGGCAAGGGGGTAACCACTGCCTTTGGCTTAGGTTACCCCCTAGCCTTTTTCCAAGGGTACCTTTGGCCAAAGTCCTCGTGTGTGTCCTGCACACACCAGGAAGGACTTCAATAGCAACATTCTGTTTCTTTTGTACTTCCTGTTTTGATTCCCCTGCCGGAAAAAGGCTATGTTACCCCCTGGCCTTTTTCCGAGGGGACCCTTGACCGAAGTCCTGGTGCGTGCCCTGCACACCCCAGGACTTCAATAGCAACATTCTGTTTCTTTTGTACTTTCTGCTTTGTTTTGCAGATAATGGTAAAATGAAAAAAAAAAAACTCATCCAGAAAGTCGTGTCTGACAGTTTTTTCCTTGCTCCATATATTGCGACTGCAAACCCTCCAGGATAAGAAAAAAAGGACCTGAAATGTCGTAAAATGGCATCTGAGGACCCTTAATTTATCAAAAAAAGCTTCAGCTTTTGGGGGACGCTGTCCCCCAAACCCCCTGCAGGGGGCGCTGCCCCCTGGACCCCTGCTGGGGGGCACAGCCCCCCAGACCCCCTGCATTTTCGGTGCTCTACCCCCCCCCCACCCCGTCGCAGACCTCTTTACCCCCTTCTAAGGTACCCTACCTTGCCCATCCCTGCAGGAAAGTCTGCAGGCTTGTATGTGAGAAACAGCCTTTGCAAAAAAAGTGCAGCTCAGTTGAAGAATGCGCACAGATTTTAAATGTTAATTACACGTATAATTTGCGAACGACTTGCTCTTCAGCTTGCGATTCTGTTTCTTTGGAAAATAATCTTGTGTTTTATGCAGTCCAAGACAGCGGAACAGCACAGATCTGAGGCGTTCAGAAAAACACGTGGAGAAAGACGCGACCCAGATTATTGTTGCCGGATGCAGTTCAAAACGTTTAGAGGGCGCTCAGCCTGAATTTTCTTTGCAAGACATAGACGAACTCAGAATTCACGATAGGCGGTGCTTGCGCAAAGACAGCCGTGCGGATCCTATTGGACAAGGAACAAGTGCAAATTCGAACCCTGAAACTTGTGAAATTCGTGAAAGTGAATTAGGCGATAAAACTGCCAATTCCGAAATGGCGACACAAGAAGAAAGGGCGGAAAATTTTATTCAATATGTGGGAGTGCCGTTCGGAATGAATGGTGGAAGTTTGCAATTTGGTTATTTCGACGGGGCGAAAGATTGCGACCCGGAATATTTTATTGAAAGATTTAATAAAATTGCTGAAATTATGAGAATCGCACCATCACAGCGAAAACTCATGTTCAGTTTGCAGTTATGTGGCACCGCAGCCAAATTTTGTATTTTATACCACTACCCATACCAATACTATTTCCAATACCAATATAGGCCTACTACCAATACAATTTTATACCACTTGTATTTTAAGATTTTATACCACTTTATAAAAGCATTTCGACCTATTGATAAAAAGTCACTGGCAGAAAAAATTTTGGCTAATAGAAAACAGCACAATTCAGAAACCGCTGAGGTCTATTATTACGAAATGTTAGCTTTACTAGATGACGCTAATCCGGAAATGGATGAACGCGAAAAGGTTAGGCGAATTAGTCAGGGACTATTACCAGAAATAAAATACCAGGTAATTCTAGAAGGAATTAATTCATTGTCAACCTTATTAAATCGTCTTAGGACTATTGAGGGAGCATTGGTTATGACTTCCAATAAGAACAATGTAAATGTTGCTCATCAGCGTAGGTTTGGTTCAGGACAGAGCAGAGATGAGAGATCGGATACCAATAGATTTGACCCCGATTGGAGAAGTGAGATGAATGAATTAAGGCAAATGATTAGATCACTACCTAAGAGCCGAAATTCGTGAGTCAGGTAAAGGAAGCGATCGGAATAGAGCATCAGAAAGAAACCAATGGAGAGATGACAGGCAAGGCGGACCAAATCAGTTTCAGCCGCGCCAGGCAGGTAGTTTTCCTAGAGATGCATCAGGGCAATAATTCGTGTGTGAAATTTGCGGCAAGAAAAGAAACGTCCGAAGATCCACCGATGAGCCAATAACACCAGGACTCTTTGAACAACATGTGAAACACCCAGCTAAGACGATGTTTTGGGGCTGTTTTTCCATTCAGGGACCTGGAGAATTAACTCCAGTGGATGGAATGATGAATGGGGAAAAGAATATTGATGCTCTCTCTCACAAATTGCTTCCAGAGCTGAGAATGACTTTTCCGAATGACGACAGCATATTCCAACAAGACCTTGCACCATGTCACCAATCAAAAAAGTTATGAAATTCAGGTCAGATAACAATATTACAACACTGTCATGGCCTGGAAATTCTACAGATTTAAATCCTATACAGTATCTATGAGTAATTATCAAATCCAAGCTAAGAAATCATGATTGTACCATAAAAACGAAGCTAAATGCGTTCTGAAGTCCTTTTCCACGATTTCTCCCAGAATCGTTGCTGTCGAGGAAGGCCTCGAGCAGGTGAAATGCTCAATTTTAAGCCTGACGAATGTTTACGGGGAGAAATTCCAGACTCTCTCTAGTGATATTGCTCTGGCTCAGCTGGCATGCAGCACAATCACCAGTGATGTTCAACTTGCTCCTTCATCAGTAGGCGCAAGGCCATTCAAAGCCAGTGCAGAGCCACTGATGAAGCCATGATCTGAATGAAGTAGCCATGATCTGAATTCTCTGGCCTGCCAGTCATCATCTGGCTCTTCTAGTGCTGCTTTAGAATCAGAGCAAGAGAGAGCAGTGGTGCCCTTGCCTTCTTCGTCGTCTGGAAATGTTTTCGACACCATCCAGTTCAATTTTGCCATCTCAACGTCCCGTTTCCCAATGTCGTTCCGAAAGCTGTCATCCACCTGCATCCGACTTCACTCTGTTGGCTCGGTCGTCCGAAGTTGCCACCCTGGGTCTGCCAGTTCAACAGCTGCTGATCAGTTCCGGAAGGGAATTTCAAGCTTCACTCACACCTGCCTCAACGACTAACAATATTCTGGAATCTGATTGTCCATCTCTCCACTGTCGTGCAAACCCAGCTCTAGTGAACTCTTTGCCTCCCTCAGGCAAACCAAATGAATCTGTCCCGAAGGTCCAGGGCCATCATCAGCATCTGGCAGCGAACTGCCGCGGCTCGACGCCTTCAGGCCACCAGTCGTGGGATTGCCGGAATGGCTGGGGATTACTAGCTGAGAGGAGAAAGATCCAGCGCATTTTAAGCTTTTTCAGGGTACTTTGCGAGCCAGGGGGGTGGGGTGAGCTATCGAAGCACATACAAATTCCAACGTTCTATTCACGACAGGATAATGCCTTAAAAGTGAGACCCCTCTACTTCAAGAGGGACTTTGGCAAATCGTCCTTTCTGGGACAATCCATTAATGATTGGAATGCCCTCCCTTCCAAGCTCCTCGAACCGCCGATATCTGTGCCCATTCTTAGGCGTAGGCTATCAAATCTTTTTACACCTTCCCCGTCCATAAGTATAGCTCGGTAGGTGCAGTGGCAAGGGAAAAGTTTTTGATTGATGGTGGAAATGTCTGTCTGGTTGGAATGTTGTCTGGATTGAAATGTTTAATTTTAATCAAGGTTTTAAATTCTGTCTGTCTATTACTTCCTTCTGTGTCATTTTCTTGTCTTTGTAACCAGTTGTATGATAAGGGGAATCCCCCTCAAATACAGATATTCATTCATTCACTAATTGAAGCCATCATAAGCAATCGGATCTCATTTGTGATTTGTGTTTGGTTATCTTCTCTTGCAAACATCTTATTTCTTTTTTCCATTGGAATTAGATTCATTCCAGATCATCTGATATCATCTCCTTTTCTCAATCATGGTGACTGTGTTCACCGGTGTTCCACCCGCTGGATCAATGGAGGTGTTTGTAAGGGTGGCCCGTATTCTTATTGCTTTCTGAACCCTGCTCATGTTGGATTAGTGTTGAACACTCCTGACTGCCTGGGACAGGGAATCATTCCTGTTTGTGGTGTTCAGGTCCCTCAAAGACCTCAAGTATTGGAGAATGCTGTCTGATGGACTCCAAGTCATCGAACCTGGGAGAACAGAAACAACTCAGATGAAAACTATCTCGTGCCTACATCGATGCCATTCAACAAGTCGGAAAAAATAGAAATTATACTTCGGTCTAAGTTGGATAATGGACCCGTTCAAGCGTGTATCCTCGCTTGTGCATACCTGTGTCCAGGAATCTGTAAAAGTTTTCAAAGTTTGACTCCTGGAAAATGCTACCCATTGATCCCAGCATCAGCTGATGAAGTACGGCAGCCTAGATTCAGGGTGAATCAGCCGATTACAGATGTGGATGGCAACCTGATCTATAACACCCTGGCTCTTCTGTGTCTCTCTGCCAAGCACGCCACAGCAGAAGGGTGGCCGATGTGGATTGACAAACGGATGAAAGTCCTGTTTGTTGAAGCTGGAATGACTCCTGAGCCTTATGTCAACTTCACAGTAGAAGAGGCCAAACGTATCCATGAGGTTATGAGCAAATCGTCAATGGGACTGACGCGGAGTTGAGAGCCTACATAGGGAATCGTTATGATGAAATGGCTCGAGGAGGAGCATCGCCCCAGACTCTGCGACCTATTCCAAAACGTAAAAGGTTTACATGCAAAAATTGCGATTGGTTCGAAGGCCAGACAGTTGCTTCGGCCCACAGAAAAATACCAGCTTGGTAATTTCTGCTTCTGGCGTTCAAATGCACATATTTGCAGAGGACTCTCTATGCATATCTTGTCCAGTTGGACATCAAATTCCAGTCACCCATCCTAAACACGATCAAAGATCAGTTCACAATTGTCGCCGAAGCATCCAAAATGACCCACATCAAACTTATTGAAGAGCTTCATGATGCGTCGATAAAGACAGTTGCTCACTATAACACATCAGTTAAATCAGATATGGCGAAGTTCCGAGAAACAGCAGCAAGTTGACAGAGAGGGGTTCAATGAAGTACTTTGCAAGATATCTCGACCTAGACGGTTGCTCTTCCCTGAACGTGAGGAACTTCCCCACTCTTGCTTGGGCGGTGCATTATTGGGCTCAGCGGAGCAACGAAACAATAAAGAATGTGGCTGAGCCGAAAGAAACGTGTCATGGAGGCAAAAACTTTATTAAATGTTGCTGTAACAGTGATTTTTTCGGGCTGATAGTTGCTCCCACAGGAATAGATGATGTGGCACAATACATGGGGCTGGATATGCCTTGAAGCCTTGGCTGTGGTCAAGAAGACAATGAAGCGTCGCAGAAGGAAATTTCATGACAGTGGTGAATCTGAAGAAGATGAGCCAAGGCGCAATCTTCCCAGGATCGAAGCAGCACAGCCCCCCACAGCTGGACCATCCAATCTGTGATTGGAAGAGTTTTGGATTTGTCGTTTGGCATAAATTATCGACTGTGACAATAATTTTCTTATGTTTATTTTCTATTTATTGATTTTAAGGATGAATGAATTTAGAAAATCATTAAAATTTGGTTTCATGACCAGGAAATTAAAAAAATTAGCAAAAAGTTGATTTTCTCTATGCCAAAACGTGCATCTGACGTAAAAAATCACGTGGAGGGCATTTTGCGCATTAGATTTGTCACTTTTTGTTAAAATTAAAAAAACTGATTTTTGACATTTTGCAATTAATTATTCCGTTAATTTGGCAACTCCTGTACTTCATCTCACGTTATAAATTGCCACGATGACTTTGGGAGTTACCAAGATCACTGTTACAATTTCTACACTTGTGAAAACAATACCATAATATCCAAGTATTGTTTAAAAAAAACTCTTAGATCATGGTCAAGATTCTTGCTTGAGAATCACATAAGTCAGTGTTTGTTGATTGACCTAAATATTGGCCTGAACTTGCAAGACACATGGGAATCAATTGCAGAGAGAAATGTCAGTGTGAGTTCTCCCCTGACCATTGACCCGTACAAGAGCCACGAGTATCCCGTACAAGTTGGAGGGTCAACTTCGCATTTCATGGTAGATTTTCCCTAGCATGTGTATGGTTGCCGCCATAGAAAAGTTACATGCCCCTGGGCATCACACGAAGCTTATAACTGGGATGGTATGATTGGGCTGCTGGACCGCCATCTTCACAGCCACGTGGCAGCATTTGTAACACTTCGACCAATAATTTCTGTGATTATCACAGCAGCGGATCAGTGGCCATCTTGTCGACTGATTTGCTAAAACTGTTTTGAAGGCAGATTCTTGTGGCTCCTTGAGCAATGAGAGGAGCGTCTGAATGTGCGTTTCTATTTTTATAGAGATTTTGCACACGTTGAACAATTTTCTGGCAGTTGTAGAATGGTGGGTTCCTCCAACGAGATCTCTTGGACCTCTACGCCACGTCATGTCAGTCATTCAGGGCCCTCATTCCTCACCTCGCAAAACTTTCAGTTCTTCCCCTCATCTACCTAACTTCTTTGGGCCAGAGATAGTCATGGCACCCCAGTAGCATCACATCCTGATTTGCAAGCCCACTTTGGCTTGCTACCTACTCAAGCAGAAAGGAAACACCAACTTAATCCCGTGTCACACCTGCTTTTAGCCATCCAGCCGAAACCATCACTTCCAAATCAATTGCAAGTGACATTCAAGTTGGAAGGAACGTCACAGTCCGATATTTCGCTCCCAGGAGAGCAATTAACTCAGTTAAGTTATTTTCTAATACTTTATTTGCTCGAGCAGAATGCAATATGTGGCACTGTTTCTGAGAAGGTCTAACATAAAAATAAGTGGTCCCACACGAAAATGCGCAGCAGAAACAATTTGCTGAAAAATGCAAATGTTGATGCGATAGCAAAAGTAAAAGGGGAAATTCAAAGTGAAATTTATGGAGCTTTGTGGCGTCTGCTCGCCTTGATGTTGGTAATTTGAAATCAGATATCGGCATATTGGACAATGAGTGAGCTGATATGGTTCAGAAAATCTGGTGATAAAATTCAACCATTGAGAGGTGATGCAATGAGTTTGGCTCTTTTGGTAATGGAAGTGCTCCCTGCGCAAAAGGGGAAATGGAATGGACGCCGCTTGGAATGGTGGTGTTCCTGTCTGTTCCAAACTGTTGGGATTTTTCAAGGGGAAAATTGCAGAAGTTTCCGCTGGAAGATGGGGGAGAAAGTCATCGATTTCAAAGAAGCTTTTGTTGGTTGCAAAGGGGTTCCTGGTGATATTTTGATTGTCTGGGTGGACCTCAGCAAAAATTATTCTTTCGATTGATGAAGTCAACGCTGCCATCTTGTTTCGAAATTGTTTCTTCGCCGGAATTTGTCATGGTCTCTTATTTGTTTATGGCGGACGCTAGCTGGCAAGTAGCCAAGCCAGATAACTTGTTTCGATTCTTCCTAGCTCGATTTCCGAGTTGCTCGTTGTGTCTCATCACAAGCGAATGAACGTGAGTGCGTCGAAAAGGCGGAAGCATTTGAATGTGAGTACGTTGACGTCAAGCTGTGCCTGCCGAAGCAGATCCAAATAATGAACGTGAGAACGTCAACGTTCCTGCCATTGCAGAGCTACACATGAACGTGAGTGCAGTAACCCCAGTGTCGAGCCAGCATTCACAAAATCATTGGGCAGGCACTTACCTATCTGCCAAGTCGAACTGTGATGCAGTCATTCCGTAAGCAGTGTCAGCAATGTCATGTGCTCAGTTGGCAACGGACGTCTGAGCGTAGAACTTTGTACCGGTTGCCAATGCTTCGGTTGGCCATGGAGTCAAGGCACAAAAGCCGTGTCCATGTGTCAGTTGACAGTCCGTTGTTGTGGGCACATTGCCACAGCCACGGCACACTCAGTCGAAGGATATAATACGACGTCGACTACGATGTCCCTTTGGCCATTTCTTGCACGTCAAGGTCAGCGTTCTCCCCGGGGTGCTCGTCACACCGCGTGGTGTTGTCGATACAGTAGCGCGGTGTTTAGACTTAATCTTAGACTGGCCGCAGAGCACTCTCGATTGGTCGAAGAATCGAAAGATTGCCGTAATGAGGATCCTCACCGCAGATTGACTTCCTTTTGTTTGGAAGTTGTTTCCTGTTGTCACTTGAAGAATTATTGTGAACACTGTCAATACAGAGGAAAAAATTTGTTTCACAGCATGAACCATCTGGTTTGATTCCTTGATCGTCATTGTTCCTGAGTGCAAGCAGTCCAGCTCGTGTCATGGTGACCCACTGTTGATTTAATTTTCTGACCTTGGCAGTACTTTTCTCTATTGGGGCAACATGACAAAAAAGGAAAATACCCATTGTTCAAAATAGACAGGTTTCCTTCAGATTAAAAGGAGCAGAAAAGCAGACATCACACAACCTGTAAGAGCTTTCTTTACTGCTCTTGCTCCGCAACCTGTGGCGTGCTTCACCTGACCTAAACAACAACACGAATGCATAAATATGGTAGTGGTTCATCGTTTTATCACCGAAAATTATCAGCAAAGGTAAACAACAGAAAACACAACACGTCAGGCGTGCATGACAGTGCAGGAACTCTCCACCATGAATATCAAACTGCGTGGGCGAGGAAGGGCCCAGCGGAACGGCAACGCACCGCATGGCGAACGAGCCAGCTGTGGTCAAAATCGAACGTTTTTTGTTAACCTTTTTGAGTTCAACTCTCGCTCGGAAGCAAATCTGCTTTCGACTCCTCGGATCCAGCTGATCATCCTCGTTAAATCTTGTCCGCCCAGCAGCAAATTGTTCTGCCACATTACATTTACAGATTACTTCACATACTTGTTTAATTGTGAGGCCACCTGTCACGGGGCAGAACTCCCATCGAACCATCCTTATGGAAATGGTTTTTGGCTATCAACGCCGGATCAATTCTAACCCGGCGATGTTGTCTAGACTGAATCATGGAGAGTCCAACTTCTCAGTTTCGGTGTCAGTGGCTCGACGAAGTGAGAATGGCCTCGGCGCCGCACCGGCCATAAGTAAGAACCATTTTGTGACAGATTAAAGGCCTAGGCGCTGCACCGGCCATAAGTTTGGTCTCTGGAACCATTTTGTGACAGATTAGAAGCAGGAGGGAGTTTCAGGCACTATTGTCGCATCCTTTACTGCAATTCATCAGATTCCGCCCAAGGATGTTCGCGAAGCACTACATTGATTCACAACGTTTCCATCGTCACCTTTCATTTGTTTATTGTCTGGATCTCGTTTTGCAACTTTTGTCATTCGAAACATGTTTTGTCAAACGGAAGAACTGAAACACCGCTGGTCCGAGAAGCCTAACAAACCGAATTATTTTTCTGGAAAATTGGGGTTTCCGTTTCTTCGCTCCTCCTTTCTCCTTTCTCGAAAACCTCACGCTTTCAAACGAATGAAGTTCTAAAACCTGTATCGATAATATGGGCCTTTTGAGCCAATTACATTTGGTTGCGTGGCAAAAAGCCAACAAAATGGCGATTTTGCTGGCCGTTTTCCATCTGAAAATTGCATAGAGTACATTTCGCAAAATTCAGCCAGTCGTCCAGAAGACCTCGAAGTGAAAAATCGTCTTGGACAAGTTTCTTTCCGAATTTGAAAGTGTACCTAAACCGGCGATTCACATTGTACCTGTGATTGACCATTGCTCGCATAACTTCCGAGTGGTTATAGGCGACAGACATTAGGAGCTTTGTATTTTGTGCAGCTTTAATTTGTTTCAACATCGTTATCGCAAACCATTTTTGCTGATAAACAGCTGGGATTGCAATCGGAATTTATCATTGATTCACTCATTCCAAATCTCCACGATAGTCCAGAGAATGCAGATCGCTGAATTCATTCCAGAGTGCTGAACAAAAGAGACAACTTCCCTTGTTAAACCCCTGTACCCTCTGCTGGCATCCACCAACAGCTCCACCTTAATATATGTAGAGGCCCATGCAGACTGGATTATTGCCTGGTGAATTTCTGCAAATCAATTTCTGTTCAAAGACTGTTTGTTGAAGTGGTCATCGTCGTCAGAAGCAGAGAAATTTTTGCAGTTTTGGATTTTACTTAAGTAAGAGTATTTTACCTTTGTTGTTCACGATAATGTATCGCCAGTTTAATTGCACTAGGATTTACCAATTGATCAACAAGCTCTCGCTGAGGAGAGAAGTCAGATTTGGGAATTTGTGAGACAAAGGGCCCAGGAATGTCACAATGATTACACAAAATATTTTGACAGAAAATCTCAGGAGTCAAAAATAAGAGTTGATATTGTTAAAATTACAATTTTTTCCAACTCGGATGAAGCACAAAATATCAATGAGAAGAGTTGCTGTGCAGGGAAGTGCAAGTGAAAACTAAACATATTGCTCTCGGCCGAGTGCTTTTGTCGATTTTACGGGTTTCGTGTTCATTGACCTGTGTTTGGCAGAGCCACAATTGACCTGCCTTAACGGTGCATGGTGTCGAAAAAGTGCGGAGTCTGAAGCAAAAAAATGTGCAAAAACGTTGTGTTATTTTTGTGCCGGTAAAGTGCGGATGCGAAGTTCTGTGTAGAATTGTGTGGCAAAAAATGGCTTTCTATGAAAGGGAGAAAATTTCCAAATTCTCCGCCTTTTCTTTTACCAGAAAAATTACAATCGCTTCTCAAACTCTTATGGTGCTCGTTGTTTGGCTGCACCTGGGGATGCAAATGTGGTTGCTTCGATTCTTTACACAGAAGCCTGACTTCGATGCCGGATTGGTTTGAATACCTGGCTCTTCAGTAGGCCCAAGATGAAGAAATAAATGAGGGCTAAATCTGGACGCTATGGAGTTCACTCCATGTAGTCACCACAGAAAAAAGCAGGGAGGAATAACAACTGTTTCTTAGGAAAGCTCATCGGGACTTGACTGCCCCTCGTAGTTCTTGCATCAAACACCCATTAGAAAAACTTCACCATCCAAATTGATGAGGTTTGTAATTTATTTTTGATTCCAGGTAACACCAGAAAGGTATTCAGGCTCCGACAGCCCACAGCCCCTATCGATTTTGAAGAGTAATGATCTCTTCGCTGACAAAATGTTCCAGGCCGTTATGAGTTGTCCTTCCATCATGAAGTCTTTTCTAAACTCGTTTCTTAAAGTGAAGCTTGGGAATGTACAGTTTGTCGCTCCCGAACTTGCATATCCCATTGCAATCAGTGGGGGATGTCTGCGACCGGACATAACTGTTTGCTCAAGCACTGGCGAAGTTGTTATTATTGAATTGCAAAGAAGGAGACCAACCAAGGTTAATTTTGCCCAAAGAATCCTGGATGTCACAGAAAAGAGTGTAATTGTTTTGTGTCACCCCTTTCCCATTCGTCACCCCTTTCCCATTCGTCACCCCTTTCCCATTCGTCACCCCTTTCCCTGATGACAATCCCGGGACCAATACTTGAGGCAATCTTGGATTTGTTGCCTTTTGTTAGCTGGTAAATGACTGATTGTGAATGACGGTAAATAAGCAGTATATGGCGGATTGTGAATGACGGTAAATGATGCGGTGAATGACAGTACATGACTGTAAATGACGGATTGTGAATGTCTCCTTTTGTGGGCTGGCAAATGATGCAGAACTTGGACTTGGACAGGCCTCCCTGCTGGTCTGTTTCTCTTGCGGATTACATTGGCCGTTTGTCCCCAGAGGTAATAATTGATGGCACATTTGTTCAAAATTGCTCCCTCCGTGTGATGATGGACTTCGACGAACATGCGGGCAGATTCGATTGGCATCAATTTGGTGCAACCTGTTCTCGGCCTTGGCATGCAAAATCGCAGCAGCTGAATACGTTCATTCCATGGCAACTGCATATCATTTTTCAACTTTTATCATATCAATCAAAAAGAAAATTTCGCCGGGATATTCATCGGCGATCGCCTCGATTAATTATTTGCGATCGCTATCTTCGGTGATCGCTTATTAGTGATCGCTAATGGCGATACCTGCGAAAAAAATTGAACGGTTAACGACTGAATGTTCAGTCAGATGATAACAAAGTGAAAACAAAACTGCAAAAATCAGGCAGACAGCACTGTCATGTATCGTTTTGAATGGCACTTCCCTGAAAATACTCTGATCCTCACATTGTCCTCAATATTGATCCCAGAGGCAATGTTAGCTTCAAACCATGGAGAGTGCATGGCGACCTCATCAAAGTCTCCCAAGATCGAGTTTTGCTTTTCAGGCAACTTCCGCTTTGTGAAAGACACGATTTAAAACATTCTGTTTTCTCGTGTGTGGATTTTCAGTTTTCAGCAGAAAATTGTCGACTGGAGACTGCGGATCAAGCTGTTGCTGTCGGCAATGTTCCCCCGACTGTCAACAACTCCAATCATGACACCGTATCTTTGTTGGACAATATGTCAAATGTCACATCGGGTTCAACCGAGGAAGGACACACGTCATCAAATCAACTTGCATCTCGCAGAGATCGCAAGCTGCCGAAATTCCTGAAATAAGTTTACTTTCCAATAAAAAATTTTGGGGAAGTGCCTGTTTCTGCGCTGTTGGAACGCATCGGTTCTGGAAAGGTAAGATTTGCGGAATCATATTTTTTGCCAAGGTCTGTTTCCATACGATTTACCCACAAAATGGAGGTCATGGAAAGATGGAATCAGGGAGCCGGTTCCGGGAATTTGGCCGCTTGTTTAGTGCGTGTAAAATTTCATCCGCCACATTAGGAGCCTGGTCCGTTTCTCGGTGTTTCTCGGTCATTCCTCGGTGTTTGCCGCCTGAAGGAAGCTCCACGAAGGGGGAGCGAAACGTTGCGTTTCTTCGCTTTTCAACGAACGGATTTGGCTGTTAGTCTTTGTTTTAATATGTTTCCTGGTCCGTTTCTTCGTAGGTACTTATAGGGGAGTGACCTTGTCTTTCGGAATCTGAGTCTCGCTTTCCACCGATTTACTCTCTCGGCAGTCGGCAACAAGATGAAGGCGTGGAAGAGATGACGAGGATTCAACGATTCTTCTGAATCTCTTCACCTCCCTGCTCGAGCCGCTCACTTGCTTCATTGAAACCAAAATCGAGCCCAGATGGAGGTTGAAGGCATCTGTTCGGTGTTGACATGACCGGAGTTCTTCATGCTCGCAGATCTTTTCAAACCATGTTCGTCTTCATATCCGAATACGCAAGGATTATGCAGATTTGCAGCAGTCGACATCAAATCAGCCATGAAATCATCAAAAGCCATCTTGCACTGCAGCTTTGATTTCTTCCACAAAGGAGCTTCAGCATCCTCGGATAAGGATGTCAACCTCTTGGCCATTTCATTTGCTCTCTGCAGAAGACAATTGAGTGAATTTGGCTACAGACATTTATGTCAACCTGCCATTCAGTGATTTCCCAGATTCACCATTGTGACGATAACACCCTGCCTCCCCCTGTTGGGGTTTTTTATCCCACAAGACGTTCTAAAGCTGAAATTTCCGTGCAAGGGCACGGCACGTCTGTATCAGACATCATTTCATTACTCTTACTTTTCCAAACGGAATAATAAATGGAAGACAGATCAGCCTAAGTCTGAATTCGGACTAAGTGATTTCGAACTTCACACCAGTAGCAAGGACGTTTTCGCTTTACGTGATGCCAATGAGGGATTAATCATCTCAAGAATTGGCGTAGCTCGAAGGAGCTTTGGAGATGGTATGAGTTGTCATGGATGTGCCGAATTGCTTCCAACATCAAGCGATCAGTACATCGGCAATGGGCCGGATGGATGCATTACCCGTATCCAATCGGTATCATGTCAGACATCCATTACCAATGAAAGAGGTCATACAGGCAACGGATCAGATCACCGTTGTGATGGTGGTGCTAATTCCAATGATTTGGAACACGCGTGCAGCATCACCACCAGTGGTTGTATCGACCACAGTGAGAAGGAAGTGATTGGTACTCATTTGAGCCAAACTTCCATCGATTGTGTGATGCTACAAGGTTCCGCACCAGGCACCCGTTATACATGGCCTTTTTGGGCACAACTAGAATGGAAGTCAGCAACGCTTCAGGAATATCTGTCTGTTCTTATGACGGTATTGTCCAAGTTGCAAAAGCAGGGAATTACTCCGCCACTGAAAGCAGTGATATGCCATCTTGGTTCCGGTCAAATGGAGCAGCAGTGATTGGGAACTTAACGCTCTTTAATCATCTCGTGATTGCTGAGGCATCTCGTGTGCCGTCTTAGCGAACGAAGGACTGTTACCAGTTAGTATTTGTGCTGATTGGGTTAATGGTCTGGAGATGAGGAAAGCAGCCCTCAAGAGGACTGTGAAGAAGAGAAGAGAAGTGTGAGTTGGAATTCATTTATGATTTCACTTCATCACTTTTGCAGTCAAATTAGATGCGTTAGTTATTGCAACGTAGTCGAGAGAAAGTTTGACGATGAACCTATAATCGTACACTGTCTGTTTGATACCATCAGACTAAACTGCCTTATCATAGAGGTTGATTCTACAATGATGATAGATTCGTTGTCGTTTAGATCAACTAGCGACATTCTGGAAATAAGGGATGCGCAAATACACTGGTCGATGTCAAGAAGACTACAGTGTAAGTTCTCTGTGGAAATCAGAGTGCGTAAATCACTGTCATCGAAAGGATTTTCACATCCATGGAAGACAATGATATCCAGGGTGGGAAAAAATTCGCCCTGTGCTGCATTGTTAAATTCAGCCCGTACGAAGTTCACCATCTGATCGCATCGCTCTTGCGTGTCGCCAACTTCTCGCATCTCAGTTTTATCGGCAAATTGACCAGCATCTTCGAGGGACAGCGAGCGACTGACTCTGGACTTTTCTCAAGGCAATATTCAGTACAATTCTCTGCACGAAACATGAATGAAAACCCCGACCCATGCCCCAATTATGTTGCGACAATATACAGAAAACGTAAGACAAGGAAATTGATGTGTGCGTTCAGCAAAATAACATCATAAAATATCCAAAGATGGTTGTCGGCCTCTCGCCAACTCCATGATACAACGCATTGCGTGAGCGTATTGAACAGGTTTGCAGCATGATTAGAGTCATGGACGAAAAGAAAGTAGACTTGTTTCCAATACTTTTCCAACTAAGCTGTGCATTGTTATCAAACTCCGAAACTTCGCACAAGCCAAATCCAATGTTTCCCTTTTCCGTTTCCCATTCCCCCAGAATCAACATTGGGGCGCATCCGCGCAATTGACATTCAAAAGGTGCAGCGAACAGCATGTCTTTGGCCAAGCGGGTTTGCATTCATCGCAGGCTCAGCCAACATTCATTTTCATCGCAGCAGATGCTTGTGATCAGCAAGCAACAGAGCAACACGAATATTGACGCGGCACGGCGGCAGAGATGCAGCCGGAGGCAGATTTGAAAGTGCCTCCTCAGCAATGTGAACTGCTGCACTTGCGGTGGGTGAATTCACCCGGCGAGATGGAGCGGCATAGGCTTTATCACATCCCCGCTGATCCCTCAAACCAGGCAAAAATATTCGGTGCCTCTTCTGAATCCATGCGCCAACGGAGCAGAGGATTGGCTTGCGTCTGGATTCTGGAAGACCAGCGAGAAAGAGGGTGGGTTGGGCAACTTCTGTGGTTGTTGGTGTTGGGAAAGAAGAGAGTTCCCAGGCAAGACATCGTTCAGTTGATGCCATCAGCGTCCAGCAGGCAAATCATAGTGTGCCTTTCTCGAATGTGGCTCACATTTGTGGACTTCTGCGGTAATGTTTTGCCCTTGCAAATGTTTATTGAAAACAAAAAAAATGCACAATTCATGAGATTTTTCTTGGGCAGGCAGCGCCTGCCTTGCCTGCTCTGACCGCACGCCACTGCCTTGCGTGTGCTTTAGTAGTCTGTAGCACCGCCTCCGATTGCATGAATAGGGCATCGACACTGGTCGCATTCGGGTTGATTTTATCAAAGCCAGGCCGGATGTTTAGGCATAATCAAAGAAGACCTTGTAAAATGTCATATGGTGATTACTGTATAGTGATATAGTGATAATCGAGCCGACGGATGGGCTGATGTTGGTGCCCATGAAAATAAAGTTTATAGATTTGGGGTTAACCACTTGTGTGAATGGGGATGCTGTTGCATCATTTCCCTGGACAACAGGCCCGGTTCAGCCCTGCTTTCTATCACGTTATTAGCTGTTTTCGGCAATACGCGTCGGTGGTACGTTTTATGAGGACGGATGTGAATTCTC
>JASGXE010007833.1:0-17852 GCA_030068105.1 Sinentomon sp. SZTP_YWyxl
GAACTTTTCTATCTGAATTTCAATCGGTTTGTTTCAGTTGATGAGATTTTGCAAATGTATGCAGGCCGCTCAAAATTCTGCATTTCCAAAAAGAATCCACGGTTAGTCCTCTTTCAAAAAATTCCGGAGCGTGCGGCGTGAGAAAGAACGTTGCCTACAGACTCGATCAATGGCATCACGATAGCTGGTTGGTACTCCACCCATTTTCACTTCCATCACCTGTGCCAACACCACCATGAAAGTCCAAACTGTCTTTATACATGGCTGTGGATAAAACAAGCCCAAGCTCTCGATTTCCGGGAATTCGCAATTTGACATAATCAATGTGCCATTTCTCACCTCGCGTCAGAAATTGTTTCCGGATGCGGTCCATTTTGTTACTCATGCACAAATTCAAATTTCACGTCCTTTTTGATGAAATGGCGATTCCTCATAAACTGTGACAACCTTCCTCATAAACTGTGACAACCCTTGCCAAAAGAGAGTTTTATCATTGGCTTGTCCACCGATAAGTTTGTGTACATTTTCTCAAATTCGTAGAATTTTTGTAACCTCGTTGTAATTAATGCATGAATGTTTGGTGTCCTTTGTTTTTTTGTGTGTGTTTTGCATGCCATTTTTAACTGAGTCGCCAATACTTCATTCATCATGTGTTTCTTGACGAAAATAGCAATATTTTAAATGACAGCATTTCGCATACATTTCCGCTCATTTTCCGCCTTGACACTGCGAGAAACCAATTTGTGGAAATCAAATCCGTCAAAAGTTCTGGGGGATTGGTTGGACCTTAATTTTGTCCAAATCATGTCGTGTCATTTTCATTCTCATCGTGGTGGATCCTTCAAAAATATGACATTTCCCCCTTCGATGGAGCAAACCTCAACTGACTCTGACGAGTTCAGAAACACGGCAAAAGTCCACAGAACGTCCCAAAAGTCCCAAAAGTCATTTGACAACCCCTGCTATTTGCTAGTTTTCAATCTTCTCTTGTGGGGCTATTTCTAGAGATTTCAGGTGCAGATTGGGCATTGTGCCTGCTGCTGGAGTTATCAATTCGAATTGGAACAAATCCCGCTCCAAGCTTACAGAGTCACTTCAAAACTGCAACGCACCCTTCTGGGGTTGTCAAGTGACTTTTGGGAAACCCTGTATATGTGAAGTAGTGGGGGTCACCTCCATGTCACCTCCATGTGCATGTCATGTGAGGTGCATGTGAATGTCCATGTCATTTCCTTGTGCATATCCACCGGGTTTTCAAGCAAAGGTGGACATATTCGTAGGTGTCTCCACACCCGGCTTCCGGGCCAGTGCACTTGCATCCATCAGAAACTGGCACGCCAATCACGCAGCGGTGATTAACATTTGACCACGCCCCCTCGCGATCTCATTGGCCGCACGCTGTTGTTTACTCACCTGTTTGCAGAGAAGTCCACATGCGAGGCATCGGCGAGTGGATGACAGCTATGTCCAAAGTTGTTGAAAGACGGTGTCCTTTTTTGAACATGCAACTGTTTTCCAACTTAAATATTTCACGTTCACTGACGTCTGACATGGTGTGACTGAAACAAAGGCAATATGGAAAGGCCGATTGTCTTTGCAGAATGTCGAAGATTGCCTTGATACATAAATGTGTTAAACATGTTCAAACACTGTTTCGGAGTCAATAAAGAATTGGGAAACCTTTCGGTGTTTCACTGCTTGAAAAACAGTGTCGAAAAATCACCCAAAGCAAAATCGACTCAAAACAAACATTTTCAGCTCGCAATTTGTATTTTTGCAGTGCCACCAAAGTGGTCAGTTGAGCCGAATGACGTCACAGTGTCCAACGGCAATCCAGTGCTTTTGTCTTGCCAAGCCGATGGAGTTCCTAAGCCAAAAATCAGCTGGAAAAAGGCTATCGGTAAGAGGATACAGAACCTATGCAAGTTATACAGATTTGATTCTGTTCACCAGCAAATGCATAACGCGAACTCAAGTATGTTTGAAACAGTGTATGTATCGCCAAATGCTCGAACTGGATGAATGTGCGCATATATGTCGAAAAGTAGTTAGGCGCAGAAGGCACAAATGAAACTACCATGCAAGATGTTCGTCTTCGAATGATGTGTGTTGCATACGTCAGAAATTAGTTAGGCGCAGAAAGCATTTGGGAATGATGAAACTGCTATGCAAAATGTTCGCCCGCGAATAATGCGTGTTGCAGACGCCAGAAATTAGTTAGGCGCAGAAAGCATTTGAGAATTATGAAACTGCTATCGAATGATGTGTGTTGCATACGCCAGAAATTAGTTCGGCGCAGAAAGCATTTGGGAATAATGAAACTGCAAGGCAAAATTTTCGTCTTCAAATAATGTGTGTTGCATACGTCAGAAATTAGTTAGTCGGAGTGAAGAAAGCATTTGAGAATAATGAAACTGCTATGCAAAATGTTCGTCTTCGAATGATGTGTGTTGCAAACGCCAGAAATTAGTTAGTCGCAGAAAGCATTTGAGAATGATGAAAGTGCTATGCAAAATGTTCGTCTCCGAATGATGTGTGTTGCATTCGCCAGAAATTTGTTCGGCGCAGAAAGCATTTGGGAATAATGAAACTGCAAGGCAAAATTTTCGTCTTCGAATAATGTGTGTTGCATACGTCAGAAATTAGTTAGGCGCAGAAAGCATTTGAGAATAATGAAACTGCTATGCAAAATGTTCGTCTTCGAATGATATGTGTTGCATACGCCAGAAATTAGTTGGGCGCAGAAAGCATTTGGGAATAATGAAACTGCAAGGCGAAATTTTCGTCTTCGAATAATGTGTGTTGCATACGTCAGAAATTAGTTAGGCGCAGAAAGCATTTGAGAATAATGAAACTGCTATGCAAAATGTTCGTCTTCGAATGATGTGTGTTGCATACGCCAGAAATTAGTTAGGCGCAGAAAGCATTTGGGAATAATGAAACTGCAAGGCAAAATTTTCGTCTTCGAATGATGTGTGTTGCATACGCCAGAAATTAGTTCGGCGCAGAAAGCATTTGGGAATAATGAAACTGCTATGCAAAATGTTCGTCTTCAAATAATGTGTGTTACATTCGTCAGAAATAGTTCGGCTCAGATGGCATTTTCGGCGCAGAAAGCATTTGGGAACTATGAAACTGCTATGCAAAATGTTCGTCTGCGAATAATGCGTGTTGCAAACGCCAGAAATTAGTTAGTCGCAGAAAGCATTTGAGAATGATGAAACTGCTATGCAAAATGTTCGTCTTCGAATGATGTGTGTTGCATACGCCAGAAATTAGTTAGGCGCAGAAAACATTTAGGAATAATGAAACTGCTATGCAAAATGTTCGTCTTCGAATGATGTGTGTTGCACAGCCCGAAATTAGTTAGGCGCAGAAAGCATTTGGGAATTTGCTTCTGAAGAAGAAAGCATTTGAGAATTTGCTTCTGAAGAAGAAAGCATTTGAGAATTTGCTTCTGAAGAAGAAACCATTTGGAAACTTGCTTCTGAAGAAGAAAGCATTTGGGAATTTGCTTCTGAAGGAGAAAGCATTTGGGAATTTGCTTCTGAAGAAGAAAGCATTTGGGAATTTGCTTCTGAAGCAGAAACCATTTGGGAATTTGCTTCTGAATAAGAAATCATTTGAGAATTTGCTTCTGAAGAAGAAAGCATTTGGGAATTTGCTTCTGAAGAAGAAAGCATCTGGGAATTTGCTTCTGAAGAAGAAACCATTTGGGAATTTGCTTCTGAAGAAGAAAGCATTTGGGAATTTGCTTCTGAAGAAGAAAGCATTTGGGAATTTGCTTCTGAAGAAGAAAGCATTTGGGAATTTGCTTCTGAAGAAGAAAGCATTTGGGAATTTGCTTCTGAAGAAGAAAGCAATTGGGATTTTTGCTTCTGAAGAAGAAAGCATTTAGGAATTTGCTTCTGAAGAAGAAAGCATTTGAATTTGCTTCTGAAGAAGAAAGCATTTGGGAATTTGCTTCTGAAGAAGAAAGCATCTCGGAATTTGCTTCTGAAGAAGAAAGCATTTAGGAATTTGCTTCTGAAGAAGAAAGCATTTGAATTTGCTTCTGAAGAAGAAAGCATTTGGGAATTTGCTTCTGAAGAAGAAACCATTTGGGAATTTGCTTCTGAAGAAGAAAGCATTTGGGAATTTGCTTCTGAAGAAGAAAGCATTTGGGAATTTGCTTCTGAAGAAGAAAGCATTTGGGAATTTGCTTCTGAAGAAGAAAGCATTTGGGAATTTGCTTCTGAAGAAGAAAGCATTTGGGAATTTGCTTCTGAAGAAGAAAGCAATTGGGAATTTGCTTCTGTAGAAGAAAGCATTTGGGAATTTGCTTCTGAAGAAGAAAGCATTTGAATTTGCTTCTGAAGAAGAAAGCATTTGGGAATTTGCTTCTGAAGAAGAAACCATTTGGGAATTTGCTTCTGAAGAAGAAAGAATTTGGGAATTTGCTTCTGAAGAAGAAAGCATTTGGGAATTTGCTTCTGAAGAAGAAAGCATTTGGGAATTTGCTTCTGAAGAAGAAAGCATTTGGGAATTTGCTTCTGAAGAAGAAAGCATTTGGGAATTTGCTTCTGAAGAAGAAAGCATTTGGGAATTTGCTTCTGAAGAAGAAAGCATTTGAATTTGCTTCTGAAGAAGAAAGCATTTGGGAATTTGCTTCTGAAGAAGAAAGCATTTGGGAATTTGCTTCTGAAGAAGAAAGCATTTAGGAATTTGCTTCTGAAGAAGAAAGCATTTGAATTTGCTTCTGAAGAAGAAAGCATTTGGGAATTTGCTTCTGAAGAAGAAACCATTAGGGAATTTGCTTCTGAAGAAGAAAGCATTTGGGAATTTGCTTCTGAAGAAGAAAGCATTTGGGAATTTGCTTCTGAAGAAGAAAGCATTTGGGAATTTGCTTCTGAAGAAGAAAGCATTTGGGAATTTGCTTCTGAAGAAGAAAGCATTTGGGAATTTGCTTCTGAAGAAGAAAGCATTTGGGAATTTGCTTCTGAAGAAGAAAGCATTTGAATTTGCTTCTGAAGAAGAAAGCATTTGGGAATGCATGTGTCATAAATTAATTTGGCTCAGAACACTCGTAACGGCACTCGTAACGGCGGGGTGTTTAACTCCGGATTAATTTTCTCAGAGGAGCGCAAATTGTTGCCCCCGACCTCTGCTTCTGAAAACAGTGAGGCAGAGGCAAAATTTTGCTCCTCAGAACAAATTTATTTATTTATTTATGAGAATTATACAGCAACAAATAGATTGGTTGCTGTTTGAATACCTCAAATTAATCCGGACTTGAACACCCCACAGTAAGACAAGGAAACTGCTCGGCACAATGTTATGTGGGTTCGCGTTTCAATTATGTGGGTTGCATTCATCAGAAATTAGTTAGCGCAGAGTCCGTTCGAGGTTGATAATATGGAATTGATTTCGCTTTTGGACCATGTCTGGTGTTGGTGCAGAATGCATTTGGGGATGGTTTGAAGTAAGATGATTTAGTCGTTAATGGTGGGTGTTGTGTAGTGCAATAAAATTCGTTCGATGCAGAATGCAATTATTAGTGAATATCGCCGAATATCGGTCTTACGTTAGATATGTCATATCTCATGTGCCTCCAGAACTTGATAAGCTTTCCCACCGCAGATTTCATCTACGAGTTTAAGGTATTCAGAGAACCTCCTCAGAAAACCTTCCTCTCTGAAACAAACCTTTTACATATTCAGATTCCTTTCATTCCTTTTCGTGGCGCTTCAAAGAGGACCAAGGCCTAGGCTCTCGCTCAAAGGAGAAAATAAAAGAAAGAACTTTTGTGCAATTCGTATTTTCGTGTTCCGCGAGCCGACGTTTCCTTGCTTTTTCTTTTGAATATTCAGTCTAATAGCTAGTTTATGCTGGAATATGTGGGTGCTGAATCGCAAGATAAGAGTAGATTTTAGTGCCGCGTCTCTGGCAGAAAACATTCCACTAGAAAGACAAGAATTCCGACCAACATCCGGTGTTCCATTAGACTTTTTTTCATCAACCTCCTAAATCCGATTGGCATTGAAAACTAGAAGAAAAAATGCAAAGAGATGGATTCGAAATCTTCTGAAAAATGATACTGCACTCCGATATGATTTGCCACCTGCTTTAGGCAACTCAAATAAAATACCGGTTCGCTTCGAGAGCACACTTTCAAAAAATGAAAAAAAATTCACATAGATATTTATACGAGAAACTTTGTATATCTCGGAGAGAGGATCCACCACCAGTCAACTATTCTCTGGAATTTTCTGCGGGATAAATTAAAACGATGGGAGTAATTCTTTCTCCTTTGCATTTGGCTCTTCAAAAAATGTATATTTTTATTTTTCCTTTCCTGGCTTGCAGATAGCCTTTTCCTCTCCAGTTTTCCTTACTGCTCGCTCATGCATCGCGCTTATCGTATGCTTCATTCATTCTCTTTTCACTCTCAGGGGATCGCTCTGGCGACTATGACGACACAATCTTAAAGTCGAGCGACATCCGTCATCTGGCAAACAGCTCCCTCTATATTCCTTCGTCGAAGAAGAACCAGCAGGGTTTCTACATGTGTCAGGCTTTCAACGGAATTGGAACTGGCATTGGAAAGGTCATCCAGCTGTCTGTACACGGTGAGAATTTGAATGAATGAATGAATTACTGTATTTCAGGGGATCTCCTCTTATCATACGTTACGCAAAGTTACAAAGTATGGTTACACGTTATTCGACCACAAAAAGTTATTTCAACCTTATTGGCACAAACTAAAACAATGAAATACAATCAGCAGAAATTAATTAAGCGATTCAATCAGGAATCAAGTCGCAGCAACGCCTTCGCAGATTTAACAAAGGGCCCAGCGAGTCCCACCGATAACTATGAAAGTCTCAAAAGCACTGATAGCCTGAGCCGGAGAATAGGCACTGATACCGGAGGATGAAAGATCTTGTCTGGGAGGGAATTCCGATCACCAATAGCTTGCCCAAGAAAGGACGATTTGCCAAAATCTCTCTTAAAATAAAGCGGTCTCACTTTAGAAGCATGATCCTGACGTCCGAAGAACGTAGGACTCAGGATATACTTGGAAAGCTCTTTCCACCCCCCAGATTCACAAAGAACTCGAAAAAAAAAAACACTGGATCTTTCTCCTATCAGCCAAGAGTCCCCATCCAAGCTTGACAAGAAGAGCAGAAACACTGCTCATTTCCCTGTAATCTCGTAATTTATACACGGCGTGGCTGCTTCCAATCTGTTCGTGGAAGCACGCACATTTTCGTATACAGCCAGAGGGATATTAATGTATAGTGGCAGCGGAATTAATCCACTCATACATGTGTTTTTCCCATTTAACGGTTGCCTCCGAAACATTTTTCTTTCTTTTTACTCTTATGCATGCGGTAGAAATTAAAGCGTCAGATTTCAACAGAGCTTTCTGGAGATGTCAAATTTTGACCTCGGTTATGAAGTCTTTAATTTCTGCAGGATGGAGTTTTTGCTGGAATCTGAACAGTCGCAATTCTTTAATGTTTGAGTGCATTAATTCAACTGCCGCACCCACGCATGAAAGCAAATGGGGAAACCACACACGCAATCAAATGGGGCAACAATGCAACTTTACTAAAACTTAACTTCGCAATGGAAACAAAAGTTTCTCGTTTTTAACCTTCGTTGTGATGTTGTGCTTTTGTTTTATTTTTACTTGGATAACGGAGACAACAGTTTAATGAAAAAAAACCACGCATCTGGGTGCATCAATATTTCTCACACTGCACAGCATACAATATTCCTACACAAACGACACAAATCGTGCAATTTTAACTTCGCCCTCCTCCAACTCTAAAATTGAAACTTTTTCCAAGAAACGTTTCCTCCACATGCGAGTACCTGTTGAGGATCTACGAGTAAAAGTTCCAAATTGCAACAAAGGTTACAAAAGGGAAGTTCACATTATTATCCGGAGCGACCTTTTATAAAATTTTATAAAATTTTATAAAATTTAAAATTTTATAAAAGTCGTGCAGCTATTTTATGATTTCTTCGTTCACAAGATTCCCGCCCAAGTGCCGGTTAACTATTCCCTCAAAACCTCCCAGCGGCGCACCGATAATGGCCTGAGTTTTTCTATTCCATTGTGTCGCAGTAATGTATTTGCGAACTCGTTTTTTCCGAGAACGATACATGACTGGAATGCGTTGCCCCCAAACTCAGATTTTATTGCGCGTGGTCTGGCTCTCACCTCTCGCGCCAGTCATTCTTAAATGTTGTTAGCTGTTAAATCTTCTGCTTTTATTGTGTTTTACTGTGTTTTTGTATTATGACTAGGGGCTGTGCCCGTCTCTGCCTCCAAATCCCTTGTGGCAGTTTTTGTGATAATAATAATAACAATTACATTGTTGCCCTGTTCAATATCATGTGTGTGAGGGAGGAATGTTATTCTGGTATACAAAAAAAATCAGCTATATCGGGTAAAATGTGACTCGTGCGTATGGTCGTTGATCATTTCGGCAATCATGCTCGCTGAATTTTGCACCAGCATTTGGCCTTTTCAGCCACGGAGGCAGCTTTCAGCAAGTATTGTGGCCTTTCGGCAAAAAAACACTGCCAAGTAAAAATATGCAGAAACTCCGTCCGTCAAGCATTGTCAAAATAAATTATTATTTCCAGCAATGAATCTCAGCTAAAGGGCACTTGGGACCTATTGTCCTGGCATTTTATTAAACGCAGTGATTAACTTTTTTGTCGCGATGGACATTCAAACTGGCCTGCGAAAGCCAACGCCCCAACTTCATCGAAAGTTCATTTGCATAAAAGCGTCATTCAAAACTTGTGTATCAAAGTCACACATGTGAGAGTGCTGTAATTTTCATGCATTTGCATTTCGCAATGCAAATGAAAGAAAATTCGCCATTGCATTTCTGTTGTTTTTCTCCTCAGAGAAGAAACGGGAAACAAGGGCGACATTGTTACATAAACGCATTTTTCATTCCATCCATGCGGATCCCACCGAAGAAAAAAGTTTCAGCTCAAATTTGAGGGACAAGTCTCAATACTCCTCATTCCACTTGAAGATATGAGCTAAGAATGCTCCCAAGTGTGCTCAGAGTGACTTCAGAATTCTTTCAACAATGAAAACTCGGTTGAAAACTTTATTCTCGGCATAGAAATTAAAGTTTTTCTGTGTATTTAAATGGAAGAGTGTGAAGCATTCTTAGCTCATATCTTCAAGTGGAATGAGCTGTAGGTTTTCATGCTTTGGAGGCACTGTTGAAATGGGAGTGCATCGCTCATGATCTACCTACGCCAACGTTTATTCCGGTTTATTTCTCACGCAGTTCCGCCACTGTTCACATCGTTTCAAAAATCAAATGTCGTCAAAGAAGGTTCCAACGCAGTGCTGAAATGCGAAGTAAACGCCGATCACCCTGTTACCATTCGATGGCATCACAACGAGAAAGAAATCCACGAAAGCAAAAGGCAAGTCCGGTTCATCATCGAATTCGCCTTCACATTCAATTCAATCTTAATTTTGATTCCAAGTTATTCAACTTTAGAAGTTATGCGGTTTGCACGAAATAGCTTTGAATTGAATTGAAATTCTTTATTTTTGGGGTTTACTCCTATCACGTTTCAACATGAAGGGCAGATATTCGCAGTAAAGTATGTGCAACAAAATACATACCAGAAATAAAATAAAACCAATTTGGTAGCATCAACATTTTTTGAAATGATATATCGGGCAAAAAGAACACATGCAACTTGACATATCATTGAGCCAACAAACACTTCAAGATGGCAGAAATTGAAGCTATGCGACACCACCTGCCTGCTAACAATGTCTATCAGGTACGTAGATTCAGCCTTATCTCCACCGGGTAGTACCCGGTGGAGAGAAGGCTGAAATTTCCGGTATTGATTGGAAAAAATCACGAAGCCTGCCCTGCAGGAGTGAGGATGCTCAAAGGCCGTTCAAAATTCGTTAATTAATTCACTCAATTTGTGTGAGCAACACTTCATCCAAAATCTGACGATTGGATGATTGGAAAGTGGGAAAATACCACTATGGTTATGATTATGAGCATTACAAACTTACCTATGGGTACTTTTCTTCCATTCTCAATACCCCAGGATCGTTATAAACGTTTATAAACAGGATCGTTCATATACCAACCGCACTTTTTTCCATACTCATGGCTTTCACGCAAGAAATTCGATAGAACGCAGGACGGAAATACACAAAAGATTGACTTTGTGTCAAAGGTATATTCAACGTAAGAAATTCGACAGAACGCAGGACGGAAATACACAAAAGATTGACTTTGTGTCAAAGGTACCTATATTCAACGTAAGAAATTCGATAGAACGCAGGACGGAAATACATAAAAGATTGACTTTGTGTCAAAGGTATATTCAACGTAAGAAATTCGATAGAACGCAGGACGCAAATACACAAAAGATTGACTTTGTGTCAAAGGCATATTCATTCAACTGACGCGCTTGTAACCAGGATCATTTTGTACCAGCCGCTAAAATTATTTTGAAAGCTTAAAAATCCATATTTCAGTCGACTCAGAGATGAGCTGAAAATGTGAGTGTATCATTTCAACACGAACCTTTTTATCGATACTGGAGAATCAAGACAAAGAAAACAAAAGCCAGCATAATAAAGTTGTTTATTTTGATTTTTCCCATTTCGTTCAATTATTTTTATTTCGCCTGATCTCATGGTATAAACATGCATGACCATGCACTTCCCATTTCAGGAATTCGATCAAATACCAACGGACCAACGACGGAGCTCTATCAGAGCTCACAATTAGAGCATCGAGTCCAGCTGATAATGGGAACTACTTCTGCTTTGCAACAAACGAATTCGGAACTGAGAAATTCAATGCTCAATTGCTAGTAGAGCGTAAGAAATCATTTCTATCGTTCGTATTAACAGAAGGCAGCTTGATTTTTGAAACTTCACGAAGAATGTTAATTCAGTTGTGTGTGGGATACTCGCGCGTTTATAACAAAACCCTTAAATTTTAGTGGCTAAAAGCTTCGGTTTCCAACAAAATTAGGATTGGTCAACCATCACCACGAACCTTTTCATGGGCACGTGGAAGGAGATCCACAGGGATTGTAGGCCATATGAACCTGTCAAAATTTCAGAGAAATTCCAAAAACTTGAGAGCATTTCCCATTTGATTGGAAACTTTTTGCCTGTCCGTTCCCATCATGCAAAAGATTCAGATAAACATATATGAAAACGACATGAAGTGCACTATTGAAATCCTATTGCTACCCTCTCGACATCCTCTCGACTTGACGCACAGCAATACTGAGAAAGCCAGGACAAAAAGCTCTTTGAGCGCTTTCAAATTCCGAAACAAAATTTAAGATTTACAAATCCTACAATGATCTGCGTGGGCAATCCGCACGAGTTATTCAAAATAAAAGATCAAAACCTTGTTGTTGAGAATGTTGTTCGGAAAAATATTTATTGTAGGACCGGAATCATCTGACCAGGGACCAGAATCATCTGTAAAATGCCGGCACAGCTGACAGCTGTTGCCTAGCCTTTCAAGGATTCACAAATTCGCTGTTCCAATCATCCAACCCTTTATCCACAAGCTTCCACAGGATCATATCAGGTGTTTCTGTTTTTATCTCGTATATCCACGTTTATTTCATACTTGCAGCCCGTAAAAGTCGTTATAATGCAGTGTCCTGCGTATGATAACTTGACTTTTACGGTCAAGTTAATCTTTGGTTAATCCTTAAAAGGCTTGGCAACAGCTGTGCCGGCATTTTGCAGATGATTCTGGTCTCACAATAAACCTTTTTCTGTATCTATAAGATTCTCAACATTGCCCATGTAAACCCAAAGCGTCGTGCCAGAAGGCAGGTAAATGGAAAATTTAATTCTGTCCATTTTGTCCAATTGCCTATTTCTCGGTTTCTTCTCATTCCATAATCACCTCGAAATAATTATCAGGGCCACCGGAGACACCGAAAAACCTGCACGCTTCTTCAGTAACCGGCAGAAGTGCAAATGTCACCTGGTCATCAGCAAATGCAGACTTCTCAAAAGAGAGACTGATAAAATACCACCTGCAATACAAGACTGACGAAGGTATGTAGAATTTCCTCATTTGCCATTTTGTCAATGCGCGGAAGGCCTTACAGGGCCATAATTGCTTCTTACCTTACCAGAGTATTTAATGCTAGTTATTTTTCACTGTTAGCTGGCATCTACTTTGCAATTGTAATTTTTATAAAAACGCCAGGACATTGAAGTTTAAATTTATTTTTCGTCCAAATTTTAAGAACAACTCTTCTTTTGCAATCTTTTATTTTTCGTTTTTGGTGGAAACATTATTTTTATTTTCACTTGTGAAAATAAAGTTTCACTCGTGAAAACAAAGTGGGGTTCAGATTCGGAAAACTCTGGGCTTTAACTCTTTAGCATTGCTCACTCCCGAGCATTGGTTTCTCTTGGAGCAAACAATTACGTATATTGCATTTGGCGCAAATTCTTAAGGCGATAATCAGCGTAAAAATCGGATAATTCTGAATTCTTATTTTTCTGACAACTCTCAATGATGATTGCTCGAAGCACAAAACATGCTCCACAGGCCATAACTCCCCTTCTGTGGAGAACGTTGCACACAATTTTCACTTCGGAAACCTTAGCACCACCCATACCAAATAAGGCAAAACGTCAGTTCAATCGTGTGGCTTTTGGGATGCCACGTGTGCCTTCGGTAGGCTTCTGAGCTGCGATGAGGAATAGCACTTCTGTCAAAGCACATTGCACGAAAAAGTTAGCAAAAAATCACAAATTGCTTTTATTTTGCATAATTCCAGAAGCCTGGTCTGAAATGAATCCATCCCAGACAGTATTCCCGACGCAGGAGCGATCCTACTCGACCCAGCTCGACGGTCTTCATCCTGACATGGAGTACGAGGTGAGAATATTCTCCGAGAGCCAGACCAGCGGAAAGAGCAAACCGAGCGAACCAATCAGATTTCGAACCAACGAGGAGCGACCAACCGGAGCCGTGAAGAGCATAATGGTTCAACCAATTGGATCAACCACGTTGAAGATAAGTTGGGAATTGCCGAACAAAAATGAACGAAACGGGAAGATACTGGGATTCCATGTCGGTTACAGGGAATTCAGGTTATTTCAGCGTCACCCTTAAACCTGTATCCTTCTCAGAGAAATCATGACATGCAAACTGTACTGTAAAGTGCCTGAAATTCCCGTTTAAATTCCTGAAATACCATATAGCAATTCCTGCTATGCCGTGCAGATTTCGCGTTAAAACGTGTGCTCACCATTTTTATAAACAATGATTACCCAATGTAGAGTCACAGAAACAATTATGACTCCCAAAAAGAGTTAAATAGGCCAGTTATTGAGTATAGGTTTGGTTTTAACTGAGAGAAATCCACGAAAGCAACACGGAGTTGCGCAATACCATTCTTGATCGTATTTATTTGCATCGGCTAAGAATCAAACAGTCTTGAGAACTCATCGCTTGAGTTTGGCATCGCTGTGGGATGAAAACTCGCCAGAGAGTTTGAACCATTCATAAGCTCCACGGCTCAAGATTCCTCATTGACACATGCTTGGGCACGCGACACTTCTAAAGAAGCATGGTTATTAATTAATTAAGCAATGTTTCGTGTTTGATTGACGAAGGCGGAATAAATCGCCCGAAAAGAACACAAAACGCAACCTGCATCGCACGAAAGCACATGAAATTTGCATTTACTTTTTTTGATGAAATCATCCTCCGATGATAAAATTTTGAAAAAAAAATATCTTCCTGCAGACCATGTTTTGGATCGAAATAATGCATTCTTGCCCGTCGTGAGTCCCAGAGATTGTCTGAATCTCTCCCATCTTCGGATTTTTGTCTCCCTCCTGCTCTTCAAGAATCCCCTGACCCTGCTCACCCTTAGATATGTTTAAACAGCCCATTCTCATTTGCTTCTGTTGCAACGTTCTCATAACTTCAGCTTTCAGGAGCCACAGATCAACTGGATCCCAATTGTCAGTCCAGCATCGGCGGCAGAGAGATCAGAAATGAGTTTTGAAGGCCTCTCGAAGCACACCAAATACGAAATTTTGATCAAGGTCTACAACAGCAAAGGTTTCGGTCCACTGTCGGATCCAATCATTGGTCAAACAATGCAGGACGGTGAGATTGTTTATCAGTTTATTTGGGCACCAACAAAAGATCAGCTTTTGCAAACGAAGATTAGATTTCGCGTGATTGCTTTATTATTTCATGATTTTTTTTGAAATTTTCATGATGACATGAAATGATTGTTTCATTGTTTATTGTTAACCCATCTGGAAAGAGCTGCACACTTCTGATTACATTGCACTCATGAGTTTGGTTGGACATTTTAATCACCCAGTCGGCAGCTGTCGATTCTTGAAAAAGCTTTTTAATCATTCTTCACCGTCAAGCGATGTCTCTATTTTATTGATCTCAAAGCTTTATCCAGTGCCCACTTTTCTCCGCCAGAACTCAGGATACCTTTGTGGAATAAAAAACAAGCCTTTTCCCCTTTGTCAGGTTTCCCCCGCCACGTGTATTGTTCACACCCCTCAACTCAAATAATTTGACAAATAAAAAACCGTTTTTTTATTCCAATTTCTCACGTACAGTTCCAAGCGCTCCGCCTCAAAGCATCCGATGCTCTGCATTTGGATCAAAAGCAATCCAGTTGTCATGGAAACCGCCACCCGGCAGCCACATCAATGGAATTCTGCAGGGATACAAAATACAATACGAAAACGAGGACGAATTTCACGGTAATTTTAACTGCCTTTCGACGTTTTTTGCTTCAGTGGTTGGTTTCCACGTCAAATTGACCCTTTGTAAAGCCAGTTACAGTCCACCAACGAGAACAGTCCCATCTACATACATGCTACAAAAAGGCCCATGCATCAAATGCATGCATTGTCATTTTGTACGCATTTTTCGCACTGGCGCGGTTTTCCTCTATTTCTTCGATGTTAAAAGATATCGACCACGTTTCTCTTCTCTCCACTTATCCGTATCTTTCAGCCAAAATAACAGCGTTTGCAAATGTCGACAGCGGAAACATCGTCGAAATTTCTTACTGATTCCATGGTCACATGAAATTCTGCAGAAGAAATATACGTGCCGGCTCGTGGACGCAGTGGTCACCCGATGCGGTTGGAGTTTTTGCCCTTCTTTTCGAAGTCTCGAAATACCAGAAGTCATTGAATCCCAAAACCCAAAAGAAGCTGTCTGTGATGTTTTGTCAGGCCATCAGGAGGCCAACGTACCAAAAATAATTGATCTTTTTCCGCACTGCATGCTCTGTGACTCGGGTCATGCGACCATTCATGTTGCGATCATCCTGTGCATTTTTACGATGCATAAAATCAATTTCTTTTTTCAATTTTTCTGATTTCTCTATGCTCGCATTCAAAATTTATGGAAAATTTAGACTCGAAAATCGACACGAAATCCACCACTGCGATAACAACTGTTTTGGAAGATCTGGAAAGGTGGACCAACTACAGCATCATAATTACAGCCGAAACCAAAGCTGGTTCCGGACCTTACAGCAAACCTGTTGTCTGTTCAACAGATGAAGACGGTGAGCTCTTGCACTGCCCTACTTGTGATGTTTGTTTGGATTTGTAAACTTCCGTTGAGAGCAAAATTCTGGCCGTTTTGTTTTCGGTTTTTCATGTCAACGGTAGTGGTTTTTCCAGGCTTCTGTTTTGGGGAAATATACTGAATTTGGAAAAATGCTTTAGCTGCATGCAAAACCAGTAAAATTCTGTGGGTACAAAGAAATTTCAGGCGTTGTACAGTGGTGACAGAATAAATGTACTCATACATGTAAAATTGCAATTGTGAATTTATCATTTAGGGTCCCTTTTTCTCGCTGAGGTTACAATCCGACACTTTTATTCGGCTTGATTGGCGTTTTTATTTCCACTGCTTTCATGAGAGTAATTAAATGGGAAACACGCACAGTTCGTTTTTTTCCATCACCACTGTTATACACCCTCCCGCGGGGGGGGGTTTGCAAAACCACTGGTGATCCACTTTTGAAGAATAGTCTGATTCATCCGTTCTTAAAATTGAAAGAGCCTCAACATCCCTGTTTCCTCCGTGCCTTTGCCAATGGGATGCAGAAACCATCTACAGACACATCCACGGATCCAATTTCCACCCTTTGCACACGAGTAAATTGCCATTCTTCTGATTTCAGTTCCAGATCCTCCTGCAGCAATCAAAGTAGTCACAAGTTCAGCAAATTCGGTTATTGTCAGCTGGTTGCCTCCTCACCGGCCAAACGGCGTCATCATCCACTACACAATTTACATGAGGTAAGACAAGGCAACATTCTTGCCAAATTTGACGAACTGAAATATAGGCACTTCCGACGATTTGCACCGAATGCAGTTTTTACTCAGTTATGAACTGATTTTTACGGAGGCAAGCATCAGTATGGCATCATTTCGAGATTCTGTGATTTCCTGGAGGATTTCGTTCCAAATTCATCACCATTGGACAAGTCCACCAATACTGAATCCCTTGCGCAGGTCAATCCTGGCTTATCTGTATTTCAAAGTCAAGATCAAAAATTGAAAGTCCCTTTATCAAATTTCAAAAGATCCTGAGTCGCCAATTTGTCGGCGTTTTGTTGAGAATTGTTCAGGTAGCTCTCTCTCCTAGCCAGCCCACCACCATGCTATGCTTCTGCTGATGTGATCTCAGGTTCCATTGATTAGCCAACCAACCGCTATCGAGTTTGACATTCCCCAACCAACTGTCCAAACAAGCAACTGCGAATTTCTTCCACGACCATGACATTCTCCAACTGACCAACCAGATTGTCACGACAGAACCGAGACTCTGAAAGGCTCGCTTGAGAAGTCAGCCACGAACAGGCAACACACCAAATCTCGATCAAATTCGCGAATTCGCTGAATGGCACCCAAGTTAATTCAATTTTTACAATATCCAGCATTTTTCAATTTCTTGCAATATTCAAACTTCCTACAATCGAGCAAAAATTAAAAAATGTTTTTTTCCACAGGCACCTGAACGACATGAGCGAAGGAAGTTTGAGCCGAAGGATAATCGGAAGCCAGCACTACCATTTTGAAATAACAGGATTGAACCAGAACCAGAGGAACGAGATAACATTCTGGGTTACTGCAACGACAAAGATCGGAGAGGGCAAAGGATCAGATGTCATTTCTTATTCGATCGATCAAAAAGGTTTGCTATATCCATGTGGTCTGCATATTTTGAGCGAACGTTTGCGACAACTCTGTCCAACTCGAAAAAATGACATGATTCAGTTGTTGAACAGGCCAACTACAAGAGTGAGTAACAGTTAACTTCTTTTTCATGCGGTCTTGGTGGATGACCAACGAGGATCGGCCAACTTCCGATGAGAATTGCCCAATAAACTTTATCCAATCTAAATGAAACTTTACACAGCTGAACTTTTGATAGACCTATCTGTGATTTTGGTGTATTTTGGACTGGACATTGTGCAGTTATTAGATTTCCCACTCTGAAATGTGCAAAAGCCATTCTTATTCTTGTGAGCATGACCATGTGTACCATGGTGATAAACTATCAGTTTATAGCTAGACCTGGAAAATTAGGCGCAGGAAGACTGGTTTCATCATCGAAACAAGCGAAAGTCGGCTTGAGCGATGATGCAAAATGATCATGATTAGAAGCATTAAAAATGGTTTCTCGCCCATGTTGAGGAATGCTGCCGTCAGGGCTTCCAGAAACTGTTTCAGGGGATGTCGGATGCATTTCAATGCTCAAGGTTTCTACATATCGTATGCGCCACAAGTC
>JASGXE010007834.1:0-19358 GCA_030068105.1 Sinentomon sp. SZTP_YWyxl
TTTATGTCCCGTCCGCTGAGATTGGCAAGATCATGCTGCAGACATTTATTTGGCTTGATGTCTCGTCCGCCGAGATCAGCAAAATCAAACTGCAGACATTTTGGCTTTATGTCCCATCCTTTGAGGTTGGCATGAATGCGGCAGACATTTGGTTTTATGTCCCGTCCGCTGAGATTGGCAAGATCATGCTGCAGACATTTGGTTTGAAGTCCCTTCTGTTCAGGTCTCCATTTTATTCTTTTCATTTTCTGTAAAAGCCCGCAATTTTTGCCCCTTTTTGCATCCCGTATTTGCAGTGTTTGTCGCCTCTCGTTGAAAATTAAATTTGTTCGGGTGCAACTTCGCAAATCGAAAGAATTCAATTTTATGGAACATTTATAACAGGCCGTTTTGGAAGAGATGCAAGCGTCACAGATATGCTTAAAGAACTGGCCCTCCCAACTCTAGCTATAGCAGACGGAAACAGCGCAGTCTTAGCTTACTTAGTGATATTCTAACCCATTCCGTCAATTTTCCTTTGCCTGATTGCTAGGGACCGGTGACTGGGGCAGAACGAACTGAGGCAGAATTTTTGCATTTTTGGAGGCTGATTTTTTCAATCTCTGCGGGTTAGGTTAGGTCAGGTTAGGTTAGGTTAAGTTTGGGCAGGTGTAAGCTACCACCTCCTTGCAAAAAATCCCTCCAAAACTCCCTCCTTTGTCCAATTCTACCTCAGTCCAATTCTGCCTCAGTCCACTTCTGCCTCAGTCCGTTCTATCCCAGTCCCCCGATCCGATTGCTATCACCTTAAGTCAGTGCAGCGCCGGGCAGATAACGGTCTTGCCATATCCATGTCATTTACAAGAACGAATATGGCCTTCAATTCCTTCTTCCCAAGAAGCATCAGAGAGTGGAACAACCTCCCTGCGTCATCTCCCACCATAATACGATCTCGCAGGCTTCTGGGTGTCACACCCCGATGAATAAATCTCATGTGTCTGTTTTTTAAAACTTCCATCGCTTTATTTGTTTTCTTGTAATCCCTTGTCTTCCATTATCTTATCATTTGACTAGGAATGCTTGCATTCTTCTCGCTGTCACCAATTCTTTTGTGTCAGCTTATTGAAGTAAATAATAATAAATAATTATCATTAATTTCACTGACATGTTCCATTCCATTCAATAGTTTTGCGTCGGGGTGCTGCCGCAAGTGTCAGCGGACTAAAATGTCGCAATATCCTGCCCTCCCCATTTTTCTTGACACTTCTGGCATGGGAACCGGTAAATACGACAGGCGGAGGTTTTGGGTGGACGTTGATTCTGATCTGGAACAGAATAATTGACAGGATGCGTTCCTTGCCCGTTGGAATCAAACATGTTCGATTAAAAATGATGGCCCCAAATTCCACAATTGCCGCATGGTACGCTCATTGTCGGAGAATGTGTTCATCTATGTGAACTCCAGAGAGAGCGTAACAGTTTCAAAGACCTGCCTACCGCCTCAACCTCGCCTCAACCGCCTTAACCGCCTCAACCTCCTCAACCTCCTCAACCGCCTCAACCTCCTCAACCTCCTCTACCTCCTCAACCGCCTCAACCTCTTCAACCTCCTCCCCGCCTCAACCGCCTCAACTGGATCCGCCAGAAATGTTGAGGCGGTTGAGGCGGAAGGTTCTGGCAAGGTGCGCATATGCATGGGGTTTTGAATCTGATGTCCCAACAGCGAGAGAAGCAGGGCTGTTTTGTGGCCAATCATCCAAGCACACATTGAGCCTGGAACCGTGATCACGAGTGATTGTTGGGCTGCATACGGTGGCCTAGACACCATCGGATATCAACATCTTACTGCCAACCACACCTACAACTTTGTCGACCGAACACCTGGGCCCACACCCAGCATCTCGAAAGGACTTGGAGAGATGTCAAGAAGAACCTTAGTCGTGGGAGCACCCAAAATGATGGACTGGGCACAATACTGGCAGAGTGCCTTTGGCGCAGAGTCGCAAAAGCTGAATCGTTTGACCCATTAAAAAAATTATACAGGATGTAAAAGATAGGTACTTTCAATTAAAATCTTTCTGTTCATTTGTCTTTTTTTTGTCTCGGTAAATCGAAACCGAAACAGCAAAATGCTGACAAGCAAAGAAAACATTCCTTGTTTCTGTTCAGCCTGGCAGTTTTCACGAGTTCCATATCGTTTTTACCTTCAATTTCGAAACCCCTTATTGCAACATGCTCACCTTGCCAGAAGTTACCGCCTCAGCCGCCTCAACATTTCTGTCGGATCCAGTTGAGGCGGTTGAGGCGGTTGAGGAGGTTGAGGAGGTTGAGGAGGTTGAGGAGGTTGAGGAGATTGAGGAGGTTGAGGAGGTTGAGGCGGTTGTGGCGGGGTTGAGGCGGTAGGCAGGTCTTTGAAACTGTTACCAGAGAGAGTTTCTGTGACGGAATTCGCAACAACCTCCAATTCGGAGATGATCCCACAAAATCCCCTGCAGAGATGACCCCTTTCGGTGCTTCTCGGGATGACTCAATTCCCGCAGAGCACCCATTTTAGGGAACGTGCTTAACACGATCTCTCATCCAATATACTCACTAGATCTTGCCCCATGTAACAGTTGGATGTTTCCCAATGTTGAAAAAGCATCGCCGGGAAGAATTTCAGCAGGGCCCAAGATCTGGCAAAAGCTATCAATAATTCAGAGCTGCGGACAAAACCTGCTGCGGAGTACCTCTCGGGCAACTGCAGCTCTGTATGTATAGATGCTAGGACTTGGAGTGGATACTTCGAAGGACTACGAGGGCAAAGAGAGCTAGCTGCAAGTTATTTACCGTGGGGACATTAACTCCGAATAAACGCTAATCTGAGGTTGAGGATTATTTTTTTTTTTCATTGAAGTACGTAAATTGCAAAACTTTAATCCACAACCTCGGATTAGCGTTCACCCGGAGTTGATGTCCCCACAGTTAGATGTCTAAATGTTTGAAACTTCCAAAATATTTTTCCAAAAATATTCCAAAATATTTGCTGAAATCTTTGGCCAGTTCGCGGAAAACACTTTTCACAACCGCTGTGCGACATTAACAACAATCGCCACAGGCACCCAAAGTCGGCTCATTTTGGGACTTTGGGGCCCAAAAAATAATCTGAAATTCACATTTTGTGACTGTTGACACCATCACTGCACATTTTGCCATTGGAGCACATTTTGTCAGTGGACAAGTTTGATTTTTCGGGCATAAGGAACGCATTCTTCATAGTTTTTTTTTTTTCAATTTTCAGGCTCGCTCGGCTTCTCCCTTCAGAGCGAGCTCTTTCCTCGCATTCTCGGTCTTCTGATAGCCTATATGTGGAATACATAACTTGTGCAAATATTAAACGATGGTTTTTTGTTCGTTTCTCGCCCCTTTACGCAGAGATTTTTAAATGAAAATTATGCGGAATAGAAATGAAAATTTTTCTCATTGTAAAATCCAATGTATAGAAAAGTAGAATCGAGGACATTCTGCACAAACTTTCGGATGTTGCATTTCCTCTCTTCAGCTTGCTCCATTCTCAGTTCCCGGCACGTTTCCCCTGAAGATTCTTCAGTTTTCTTCTCTTCACTTCTCGCTCAGCGCTCTACACCGTACAAGGACTGTCTGTATGTATACCACATAAAAGATAGCTTAGGCTTAGACTATACTCGTCAAAGACCTACTTTATCCCGGGCTTTCCGCAGCGGAATGCCTTACCACAGCGCACAGCGCCTCTCCACTGTCCCAGCCCCAGCACCTAATTACCCTGCGAATTCAGGCTCTTATATTTTCATGAGCCTATACTCGTAGATGCGGTGGTGGTGAACTGTTTCTGTCATCGGGGTGGACTGCAGAGGGAGAGATCTGCTAAGGTACACCCGAAGCCTTCGGGTCACATCCCCGCTTAATGTTTATGGCACCGTTTCTCCTGAATTTCGCAGGTATATACCTATACCTACCACGTGGGATAACCCACGCAGCTCTTTCTGCCTTTCCGAAAACATATGTTAGCGTTTTTGCGATAAGCAGTTCCAGTTTTTGGTGATTGTTCAGAATCGGCTGAAGCCGGATTGCAGCAGTGGTTGCAGACGCTGCGTGTTATTAAAGCTGCGTCAGACAGAACGGCCAGACTTTTTCAGTGCGACAAAATCCCCCCGTTGGAATGGACAGGTTTTTTACATCAGACTTTTTGAGATCGCTTGTCCAAAATAGATTTGCAGTCGAAAGAATGGGCAATGGTCAATGCTCCAATGTTCTCCTTTGCATATTGTTTCGAGTGACAATCTGTTTTGGACAGACGATCTGAAAAAGTCTGATGCAAAAAGTCTGTCCATTCTGACGTGGGGATTTTGCCGCACTAAAAAAGCCTGGCCGTTCTGATGCGGCTATTGTTCTCATTGGTGACCAATTGACAGAAAACCCACTCCTTATTACAGTGAAGGACAGCACTGTAGAATAAGGCGTCAAGGGCGAGGTGGTTCAGTCAACAGCCTTGTGCGAGAAAGGTGATCTCACCATTATGGAAGCGGGTTCTGAAGGCAACAGCAGGGATACTTCAACACCAGCCCACACCACTGGTTTTTCATTAACATTTGCAGCTGCTGAGCTGGTTGGCTTAGCTATTGCAATTCTCGTCTCAGTTTGGACAGGTCACTTCCGAGGTGGTTTCGCCTGGAATGTCAAACAGTTGGCACAACAGTTCAATTGGCATCCATTGCTCATGACCTTCGGCCTCATTTTCTTTTATGGCAATGGTAAGAGACAAGGCAGGGCCACGTATTGTTGAATTCTCATTGCAGGTCCAGATGAGACAGTTTAAAAAATCAAACATCGCAGCATGTCAACATCGACGAAAACATTCCATGCAGAAAGGAATTTTTTCGAAGATTTGGCGATTTCTCAGAAATTGAATTTTTCTTGAACCACGTGCACCTCCATTTCGGTGTTGATTTCTGGCACTGGCGCATTCGAATGAGGGGACACTCTTACTCAATCCAGAAAATCTTCTCGTTTCAGTTTGTTTTGTGGCTCGCTCTTTCATTTCTCAAAACGGATATTTTCTTCCTTGGCTCTGTTCTGCTGCATTCGTTATCTCCTGGAGTGGAGCAGGTAAATGTACTTAAATCAATGTTCGACGACCACGGACCACCGCCTGTCTCAATGGTGCATACTGCATGTCATCAAAGCTTTGGTTCATGTCGTGAATTTGTTGTACTCGTATGTTCATGTCGTCAGGGTCGAATGGGGCAGCGACCCAAGCTAAACCAATTAACTGCACGTAACGTTGGTATGTTCCTTCGGGGTGTGTGAGGATAAAGTTGACTCCCCCATCCAGAAGCCAACGAAAACTTGAACAATGAAAGTATAAAGGGGAGATGAGGAGATGTCTTTTATGTTCTTTGACGGGTGAAGATCGCAGTAAAGTTTGAAACGGCTGAAATGGGTTGGTCAATAAAGAATGTTGCTACATATTGAGGGTGAAAATGGGAAGACATTGTTGCACATCAGTATCAGTGTGTTATCGGTTTTTTCAGCCATATATTTGTTCACTGTTGGAAATGTTGCACCAACCACCTGAGCCAACGTCTCTGCGTTCCCGTCGAGCCTGCAGGTACCACATCACAATCTACTGAATGGCTTTTTTCAGTACCTGTCAGACGACCGACAAAAATTCCGGCTTAACCGGAACGGTCCACCACCTCTCATCTCAGACTTTCACTCAACTTTGTAAGTGTTCAATTTTAGGTCCAGTAAAGTTCCACATAGGAAACACATTTGCTGTTTGATGAGCACAGGCATATACGAGTCCTACAACAAAAATAATCTTCGTAATTTCAGGCATTCTTGTGTACAGGGTGTTCCGGAACGAGAAGAAGAAGAAACTGAAACTTGTCCATGCCGCCATCCACGGTCTTGTCTTGTTATTGGTTGTTGTAGCATTGAAAGCAGTGTTTGACGCACATAACTATGCTAAGCCAATCCCCATGCCCAACTTGTCGTCTCTACACAGTTGGATTGGATTGACGACTGTTGTTCTATTTGCTGGCCAGGTGAGTCTCAGTGCAATGAGCACTGATAGGTATATGTACTTTGCTATTCTTCCATCAAGGTCTATGTCACCCGAATTATTAGAAGTCCTTTACTTTGGATGTGTCTCAAAAAGAGTACCGTTCTGTTAAAGCAAGAGCAAAGATCGCTGAAACCGACAGGCTGCGTGACTGATCTACCTGCGTCTTTTAGCGATTATCTGAAAGTTTGTTAATACATCGGCCATCACATCCCCCATATGCATATCTTTGCCATTCTTCCATCAAGATCTATATCAACCGAATTATTAGAAGTCCTTTACTTTTGCGGATGTGTCTCAAAAAGAGTACCGTTCTGTTAATTAAAGCAAGAGCAAATATCCCTGCGAAACCGACAGGCTGCGTGACTGATCTACCTGCGTCCTTTAGCGATTATCTGAATGTTTGTTGATACATCGGCCATCCCATCCCCCATTGCCACTCACATCCTTCTACACATGGCTTCGACTCTCAACAGTCAATTCAGCATATGAAGAAGGATGCACATACCTATTCGTAACATAGTGGAAAAGAAATGGAGTTATGCAGCTAGTAAATCGTTGTGTGTTTCTGGCATTGTGCATATAAAGAAGAAATGAAATTCTCTCTCACAACCCAAAATACCAATCCACTAAATTGGCTAATTGAGAGTTGAAGTTGAGTGTAAGTGGAAATGTGAATATTTTGTTTGATGATTTGGTGAACCTCTTTCTTCACATTTTCCTACCCTGCTGAACATGTATGTGGGCTCCAGGATATATACATTAGAGACTGTTTTAGAGCAGGTACCGAAAACGAAAGTTCCTTTCTACAAACCGGTCAAACAGCGATTGAAAAAAGCGATTACATAATTTTGACTAACCATTAGCACAGCCCTCTGTTCGTCTGGAGAGACTAGCTTAGTTTAGTTTAGTTCCGTTTTATTTGTTGTACTCAAGTGCAAATGTGTCAAAAATGATATATTTACACAATATTTCAATTAAAATGACCATGGACCCAAGACCTAATTCAATCAAGAAGCAAACATTGAAATTTACCAGAAAATGAAAACGAACCTCTTTTCTTTCATTCTTCTTGTATCTATGTGCTATGCAAAGTGGACGGTTGGCTTTGTGACGTTCCTGTTTCCTGGCCTAAAAGCGTCGTATCGATTGGTCCTGCTGCCCTATCACATGTTCATCGGGTTGGTCATATTCGGCTCTGCTTCGGCAACTGCACTGATGGGTCTGCACCAGGAATCACTCGTCTCTCGGTTTGTCATTTGTTACACGGATTGTCATTTGTTGTTTTTTCTTTTCTCTCTCAACTCAAATATCAACTGCTGATCTTACGAGAGCAGTCGAGTTAAGGGGTTTTGGCCATTTTCCTATTCCTGGCCGTGTTCAAGGCCTTGAACCTATCTGCGCCTATCTGTTCCTACCTATCCGCAACACAAGGCCTTGAACAAGGCCAGGAATTGGAAAATGGCCAAAACCGCAGAAATCACAGCTCTCGTAAGATCAACATGGCCACAGGGCAGGACGGAAACTGTAAAAAGATGTGAATGAACTCACATTTTGAACGAGACCAGGAATTGAAAAATGGCCAAAACCCGAGAAATCGAATGGGATGTACCACAAGTGTTGCATTCTTTTTCACTTCTTATACCCATACATCATTATGGTCAACTCTATAGCTCGTCGTGGGACCACGTATACCGTGTCCAATGAAGGACTTGCTGAAATTGCTGGTCAAAAAGGGTCGGCATTGTTGCTGATGCAACCGCCGAAGCAACAATGATTGAAAAAACATCATTTTCTCCGCGCAAACGTTTTCGCGTCCATGCGCAAAATAACAAGATGTGGTCACACTGCCCTGAGGGACGTCTTTCAAAGGCAAGAAAATGACAAAGAATTGTCAATCACTACCTCAAAAGACGTCTTGACAACTACAACATTATAATTTTCATTGAAATTACGTGCAGGATTTCATGACATTTTTTAATCGCGCACACCTACGAAGAAACTGACAAACCCGGTCGAAGGCATTGATCATCAGGGTCGAGGAAAAAGAAATTGGTACTCTTCTCGGAGATAGGGACATCTGCGACAGAATGTTTTCAGCTTCCTCCAAAACGCGCGCAATACACCAATCATTGTGCGATGTTTCTTACGTACTGCTCTCATCCAACGTGATCTTCCTTTGTGGAAAAAATATATTTTTTCCATCAAACACATCTATATTTTAAGACCCGTCGAAGGAAGACTGCTCAACTGCATCGGCCTCCTTGTTGCAGTGTTTGCAGTTTTGGTGGTCTATCTTGTGGCAAATCCTGGCTTCAAGCGACGAGCTCTGCCCGAAGACGAACTTCTGCTAACAGATGCTATCTCGGAATGATCATTTCAGATTTTAACAACACGTATAGCTATTCTTCATTATCTTTTGTCGCTTTGGCTTCTGCTCTTATCATAAATTTGGCAACCTCTTTGTAAAATCGAATCATTGCCGATAGTCCGATATGCGAGTGCTGCGCTTGTGTAAGAAGTCGATTATGCACTGTATAAACTAAACTAATCAGGCATGCCCTGCAAAAGCCAGTCCGACTTTGTTATGGAAGTAGTCAGACCACCCTGGGCACATTGATTGTTCGTTTTTAAGCGGAATTTTATTCGCCTTCTCCCTCCATTTTGTACCTGCGTCACTGTTATAGGGAGATTAATGGCAAAGCAGGCATATACCAATTTTTATTCAAAAATCTTCGGTACTGGATTGATTTTTCAGCACGAGATATTGAACCCTTAATTTTGTTAAACAGCCCCCGAAGAGGGCCATTGCATCACGGCCGATTTTACCCTTCTTGAACCCTAATTGGACAGGGGAATACAACCTCATTCTGAAGTTTTGCTCCAGACCATGCAGTTCTTCGAAATTCCACAAATACGGTTGCAGGTTGTGTGACTGTGTTGATAAACGTACCCCCGTTATCGCCTTGCTGCGCAACGTTCCATCTTAAGGACGAGGGGCATTGGCCTCCAAGCCCCCTTCCGCAGCAGCACATGGGGTGCCCTTGTGTACAGCCTGATAAAATGGCGACAGTTAGATGCCAGCATCAGGGTCAGATCGCATCAACAAAAAAGCAACGAACAATTGATTGCAAGTTTTTATTCCTAATTGTTTTTCCTCCTTTTTAGTGTTTGTAAAATACTACTACACTATACAACAGTTTAGTGTTTGACCATAAATTTAAAATAATTGCTGCAGCAATTTATTAAATTTTTGGTCAAACGCTAAACTTGTGCGTCTTCCGCAAGGGCACCGGGACATGTACGTGTATGTGTCTTAATTTTGTCCATTTAATTAGGACTCAGGTATGTTTGAAAAATGTTAAGGAAAAGATGCCGATGAAATAAATAAACAAAAATGGCTGATGAAATAAAACATGCGAACGGACAAAGAAGAAAAAATAAGTTAATCATGCGTGAATGCAGGTACATATTGCGTACTGATGTAAAGATGGGGCACCATTGATGGGGGATATTCCTGATGGCCACACAAATCAAAATCAATCAGCGATGCCAATTGCGCTCCGCCCCCATTTACAAATCCCAATTTTTGCACACGGGTTCCTGAGATCACAATTAAAAGAAATTAGTGAAAAATACGTTCAAACCACTCTTTTCCAAAGATATGGCCCCCTAAAGGGTATTTTGGAACCTTTTGGGGCCATAGTTTGCATTAAAATTGAGGTTGGAACGTATTTTTAACTGAATCTTGTGTATTGTTCATCTGAGGAATCCGTGTGCAAACTTTGGGATTTGTGCGATGAAATTCAGTGCAGCCCGTTCGGCCCCCATAAGGGTCATTTTGGGGCCCGTTGGGGTGTCATAGGTATCTTGGAAATGGAGGTTGGAACATACATATTTTTGTGCTGAATCTTTTGTCTGTATACGAAGGGAGCGCCGAAAGTAATGCAAGTTGGTACATTGTACGGGAACCCTAAGTGATTAAAGTAATTTTGTGTTCACTTGTAAATTGATCTTTGATAGACGTTGGAGCAAAAGAAGCTCTGTGTCAGTCTACTGATTCTCGATGTACAAGCACTTGAATTTGATCTTCGGTGCTCTGAAGAAAAAGCATGGATTTTTCAAATGAAACAAAATTAGTCAGAACAATTCACTGGCATATCCCTGTCTTGTAGGTATGTGAAACCTAAAGTCCTGTCGCTTTGGAAGCAGCACATGGTGGCCAGTCGCCCTCATTTCCCGCTCTGTCCTGAAGGATTAAACAATTTTTCTGTGGCACAGGCTGTTTCAAACATGACCCTTGCTCTCAAGCAAAAAAATCGCGTTGTGAACGAGCGAAATATCGATGGTGTACAAAAGCAGTTGCAGGCGACAACGGATCAACTGCATTTAGCCAAAAACATTTAGCCAAAAACATCCTTCTATCTACTGGTTTAATTTTAAACATCCTTGCATGAAAGAAATTTCCTAAATCCACACCAGAACAGCTCAGACGGCTCTCAGAATCCATGAAAAATGAGCTCAATGAAAATTCGCCATCACATAAATCCCAGAAAATTTAGGTCACCCAGCAAAAGAGAAAGATAGTTCTTGTGAGACATTCAAAGGCACACATGAGCTCAGCTTGTGCAGCTCTTTTCTTTTTCTGAATATGAAGCTGGTAATGGCATGACTGCATTTTTTCCAACAGCCGACCCTTGTCAAAATCACACAATTTAGAGGCGAAAAAGAGCGAGGAACTTTAGAACAACGTGGGGCTTCTGCCAGTTGCATGAGAAAGGTGGAAATTTGCATCGATGTCAGGGAAGAATGCTTCTTGCGGTTTTTTTTTTCAAGTTTTTTTTTTCAAGTAGCTTTTTCGTGTTTTTTTCATGTGGTTTTTTCAAGTTTACTTGATCAAAGTTGTGCCCAAAGCAATTCAAGGAGCAACTTGCATCACTTTTGGAGCCCCCTTCGCAATTTGACCTGAGGCAGGGCCGTAGCTAATGGGGGGATGGGGGGAAGCTCCTCCAAAGTTGGCCAGAAAATACGGGGAGTTGGGTAAATACGGGGAGTTGGGAAAGTACGGGGAGTTGGGAAAACACGGGAAGTTGGGAAAATACGGGGAGTTGGGAAAATACGGGGAGTTGGGAAAATACGGGGAGTTGGGAAAATACGGGGAGTTGGGAAAATACGGGGAGTTGGGAAAATACGGAGAGTTGGGAAAATACGGGGAGTTGGGAAAATACGGGGAGTTGGGAAAATACGGGGAGTTGGGAAAATACGGGGAGTTGGGAAAATACGGGGAGTTGGGAAAATGCAGCCGCTTCGCGGCTGCATTTTCCCAACTCCCAACTCCTCCGTATTCGGTGAGGACAAAGGATTTTCCCAACTACAAGAAATTTTCAACTCCCAACCCAACTCCCAAAATTCCCAACTCTCGGAAAATCAGAATATTCTGATGTGTTAATGCAGTTGGGAAAATTGAGCCGGGAAGCAACTTGCTAAGCAACCGCACTCACAATTCACCGCTACACTACTGAGCATATATCAGCACGGTAATGTTACTAATTTCCCCATACCGGCCATCCTGAGTCTCAGATGTCTCCTGCCTGAATGAATTTTCACTTGCAACAGGCTGCTGCCTGTGATGGTGGCCAGTGGGTGGGGTGCCAGGTGGACGGTTGCGCAAAAGAGACCAAGTCTCAGCTGCCTCCTGCAGATTGCCTTTTCCACTAGTTGCAGAATTTTGTTTTAATAATAATTTATAATAATAGATCTCCCTTGCTCTGGCAGCTCGCCGTTGGACTCTTTCAATGTCCAACACCAAGAGAAATCACTTTTCAGTGATGAATTTCTTTTTCAGTTCAGACCCAAGCTTCTGGGGGGCTCCGCCCCCAGACCCACCGCCAGGGGCTCTGCCCCTTGGAACCCCGCTGGGGCTTCGCCCCAGACCCCCCCTCAACGTCCCAACACCCCGAGCGTCAGTTGGGAAAATTCAAATGTGTCAGTTGGGAATTTCTATGATGCTCCCCCCCAAAGATATACCCTTCGCTACGCCCCTGACCTGAGGAACCTTTTGTGCAAAATTGCGATTTGTACGATGAAATTGAGTTCAACCCTTTCTGCGCTCTCAAAGGGGTTGGGCTGATTTGGGGCCCATTGGGGCCATATCTTGGAAATGGAGGATTGCAACACATGTTTTTGCACTGAATGTTTTGTTTTTAGTTTTACCTTAGGAACCCGTGTGCAAAATTGCGATTTTTACGATGAAAACCATTTGGGTCCCCAAAAGGCCCATTCTGGGCCCTTTAGTGGTAGATCTTGGAAATAGGGGTCGGAGCAGAATTTTGTATGGTTGCAAAGAGAAAATATGCAGCAGTTTCCCATGTGAAAATTGATACTTCCAGCGTGCTTATACATAGGCGAGCGGGCAACTGTATTCAACGTCAGGCAACCTTCCACCTGCCTGTCGCACCTGTGACCGCACCTGTTGACGGAGTTGCAGTTTTGCTTGATAAAGGCAAACTCATTGAGATCATCAGCGCAATGAACAAAAAGGAAAGATGTTTAGCAGTTTACGTCGGTTTTTCCTTTTACAGTGATTTCATATGCGTCACTTTTCTCTCTGATCGGCACCGGAAACATATGTTTATGTGCCTGGAAAACGTTCCTGTCTAAAAGTCTTTCAAAGTCATACCTGCCCTGTAGACGTCCGTCGAAGTCCTTCAAAGGACCTTCAACTGATCTCATTTCTCGCTGTGTCTGCCGCCGAATCCTTTCAGGTCTTCTGAGTCATATTCCGACTTATTTTGGCGCACAGTTGTCGCCTTTTGAGAAGAACAGTTTGCTCTGGCGATCAAGTATAGCCAGTGCTCAAAGTGCGTGGGAGCTCTGGTAGCGCGCGTTCCTGCCCGCCCTGAGGGTGTGGGAGCGCAGCTCCCACATGCCCTGAGCTCTTAGCGTTCCCGCAATTGGAAAACTATGAGAAAGCGCTCCCAAACAGCTCCCACTTGGAGCTGTTTCGTGCCCTCTTCGATGGGCGAAGTGCCCTACTTGAAGGATGATGTGCCCTGCAATTTTTGTTTGTGCCCTTTTTCGAAAAAAGCGCTCCTGCCCTTTTTTCGGGACACTGAGCACTGAGTATAGCAGCTAGATGGGCGCTTCTTTGTCGTGGCCTCGTCAACAGTTGCCTTAGCCTGTTTCCACTTTGTCATTTGTGCTTGCGATATACTTATCGCACCTCCAAGACTCTTTTCTTCTGCGCAAACTTGCAGGCCAATTCGATGCATAATCTCGTAGTGTAGTGCCCTGCCATTGTCCAAAATGCACGTGTTCTGTATCAAGCAAGCTTTCTCAGGTGTTAAACCAAAATCTATTATCAAGGATTTTTATAAATGTCTCATTCTTGCTTTTTATTCAGTGTTATTTCTTTATCTTCAATGTTACGAATGGTGCTATTTTACTTGTTAATGTCTTTTTTTGTTATCCATATTTTCCGATATTTCGATGTTATAATAATTGTCAACATGTATTATCACGAGGATATACATATCTATCGTATTTTGAGGCTGACAATTAAAATGTTTTATGCATTATTGATGAAAATCTTGCTAACGTTTCACTTAATTAGTCATAATTGAAGTAAAAATATCCTATCCCATAAAGAGCAAGCATCGCTACAGACCATCCATCGGTCACGCCATCCATTGTCTCCTTTCAATAATGTCAATCCGAATCTGTGCAAATGTTACGTGGTTAGAGAACGTAACTACACTCTAAACACAAAGTTCAGTTGGAACACGATATTTTAACATGGTCTCAGAAGGATGTGTTCTTATAAGAACGTTTATGGAACACCCAGTGTGTTCCAGGAACACACTGGGTGTTCCAAATCTGTGACATTCCTGTCACAGATTTGGAACACATGAGCGATATGGAACACCTTTAGTGTTCCATTGGAACACCTTAAGTGTTCCATTGAAACACACTGAGTGTTCCAATGGAACACTCAGTGTGTTCCAATAACAGACCAACTGTTCCAAAACGAACACCTCCTATCTAAGCCCATGTTAAAATATAGTCTTCCAAACTGAACTTCGTGTTTAGAGTGTATATTAGAGTGAGTTACTACGGCAATTGTTTGCACATAAAACAACAAAACAATCAAACATAAGTCAAACAAGTGGGGCAGGAAGCAGCAGTCGCCGAATAACGAAAAATAAGCAGGCAAAGCGACTCCCAGGGATGTAAAAGCACTGGAGATGATTGGTGACTCTGCAGTTGACCTCCAATTTTCTCAATAATTTCTCATCTCACCGTGCTTCTTCATATCGAATTGGAATTTTTTGAACGCTCTGCCTTTGAAGTTGAAACCTGAAGAAGTAATAAAAGCATTTTAGAATTTCTGAGGGGACATCAGGACAGAGGCACTATGGGGAACAGTATTCCGAAATTCTTTGCAGATGATGGATTTATTTGAGGTTGATTCTCAGAAGAAGGGTGAGTTCTTTGGAAGTGCATTCCATTCTCCGACAGGTTTTCCGAAAAAATAATAAAAATATGCGTTGTACTTTAATCAAGGAACAAAGAAGAATGGAAACCATCAGAAATTAAAATTAAAACCATCAGAAATTAAATTAATTAACCTTCTTGATTCGAGGAAGGGTAGAAAGGATTTTAACCAGGGTAACGATAGGGACGAAATCGTCCCGCTGTTGCAGTAGATTCAAAAATTCCCTTCGTTTCTTGTTCCGGAATGAACTTTACTTCCGCAATTTTCAAATTTCCCGCGCAAAAACCCGGGACGTTTTCGACCCAATCGTTGGCGAAGGTCCGCCGCCACTTTTTCCCGCCAAAACGCGAAGGTGAAAAAATCCGTTTTTCGATTTCTGTAAAATGTGTGATTTTCAATTTGATCCGGAATTCCTCCCTGGCAGGTGAGTGAGGTACACATAGTCGGGAATGCTGGGGAGAGGGTTCAGATACCCATTATTGAAAACCGCATTGTTTGGAAACGATTCGTTTGCCTGCAGCAGCACTTGCGACAACGCTGAATGAGAAATGCGAGAAAAAGGGAAAAGAAGATCGAGCGATTTGGTCTTTACAGAGCTGCTTGTTTGAGTTGTTTTCTTTTGTTTACGCTGAAGAGTATCACACAGATCTCGGCTGCGGGGAAGCCCCCTCAAACTCGCCCATCCTCCTCCCATCCCAGTCCACTCCAAAGAAGCAAAACTTGGCCAGACCGGGCCAGAAGACATGCATTTTCATTTCAATTCGATCGAACGAGAATGAGTTTTTGATGTTTCCAAAGGACGTGGAAGGGGGCAAGCATGGCGTGGCCATGGATGGATGTGCATAGATCAATGGGTATGGCTCTGTTGCAGACAGCATGAACAGGAAATTTGGTTCAGCGTTGAAATGACAGAACCATCGGGCGCAGCAACACAGCGAAAGAATTTTGAATGTATTCGGAACTCGGGACTGGAAAAGCAGCTGGCAATTTTGTTGTCGTTGAGGCCTGTTGGTTTTGTTTTTGTGCAGTCATGCAGAGCGATTTGAATCCAGAGGGCAAGCCATGAATGGCGTTTATTTCAATGCAGAGGTCAAGCCCATGAAACCCCACATTGTGGAAGCTTTCAACTCCAGCATTTCTGAATCAAGTCGCATTTTCTGAATTCAAATTTTGAGGCATGCTGGTTTTTTGCTTATTTATCGACATTTGTGGATGGATTTTCGTAATTTTTTGTTTGCCAGATGTTGCGGGAGGGTTCCATCAAAAAAATTATGCAAAAAAACGAAAATCGATTTTTTTTGTCAAAATAAGGTCGTCACGTGACCAGTCCTTAAGGGCGGGTCTTTTTAGGAACAATCGCATCCAGAAGGTATTAATATAAATTAAATTAAAGAAATTAAAGAAATTAAGAAATTAAAGAAATTTAAGAAATTAAATTTTTTTAAATTTTATTTTATTTTTAAATTTTATAAAAAAAAATTAAATTATTAAATATTTAAAATTAAATTAAATTAAGAAATTAAAGAAATTAAAGAAATTAAAGAAATTAAAGAAATTAAAAATAAATTAAATAAACCATCAGAAATTAAAAATTAAACTGCCAAATGGCAAAAGCATACGGGTCTCTAAGCCTTTCTGTCACACTTGATTTCCTAGAAACGTCACTTTTTTCGTCATGTTTATTGTTGACCACTGCTCCGCCCGGCTCCCAATAAGATAAAATGAGAACGTGACGCCAAGATACTTGACCGAGGAGTCAAGAATCAGAAAGAGAAATAAAGTCCACTGTGAGCCTGGTGAGAAGACCTAATAAAGGTGACCGCCACATTTGGAGGCATTTATTTTCATTTCCCAGTTGGTTCACCAATCCTCGATCACATTGAGGTCGTTCTGAAAATATGTGCAGCTATTTGATTGAGGATCGGAGCATAAACCACAATATCGTCAGGAAACAAACGCTTTGGACAATTTACATTAATAAACAGATCATTTATTTTTCATAAAGACTAAAAAGCGGCGGACCGAGAGAATATCACCTTGAGGAACACCGAACCGAATACATTTAGAGGTGTTCACCTGAGTCTGTATACCGCAGCAATGAGCACATGAGCTTTTCTGTCCTCTTGTTAGTTGTTAATATCCTTCTACCCGTCCATATCAAATCAGAGTTAAGATCCGAAAATATCCGAATGATTTCAAGCAGAAAACCATATCCTGCGAGCGTCTTCGACAAAAGTTTGTGATTCACCTGGACAAAGGCTTTCGTATATCAATAAAGGCAGCACGTACCTATACTGGTACCCTTAATTCCAAATTAGCTGCTACATCCCGCACAAAACCGCAATCAGTTGCGGGTTTCGCAGGATCACAATTTGCGAAATCCATGCTGAGTGCGAAATCCATGTTGATTTGGGTGAGAAGCGTACCTTTCTTCGGCATAAGTTGAAATGGCAGAAAACAAAAGTCACGATGTCTTTCCTGGGAATGGAACAACGCGCATATTCTTCCAATCACAGGGAAAGACGCCGGTTTCAAAAATTTAATGAAGAGAATTGTTTTTAAATTTTATTTTTATTTTAAATAAAATTATTTATTTCCAAAAATGGGAGATGGAAAGTTTCCAGCCTTGCAGCAAACGTGTTTGAGTATTGTCGGACCCACCTTGCTTTATGTGAGTATTCTGTGACCTTTGGTCACCGTCTTGTGACCTTTGGTCACAGTCTGCCACTTCATTCAGTCATAAAATAAAGTGCGTTCATTTTCAGAATGGTCCGCGCCAAAAATCGCAGCAAAACGAACGTGGGAGCGGGGGCGCGACAGTGGTGTCCAATTTATTGCAAAACATTCCTTGCCTGAATATCCGAGATTTTTCATTTAACGCGATTTTAGAACTGAAATTGTCGAAAGTTCTGATAGCTCAGTGGCAGCGCACTGGTCTGTGAGATCTGAAGATCGTGAGTTCGATTCTCGTCAACGGCATAAATTTTTTTAATTTTCGTTTGGCACTTGTTTGCTCTGACAAAACATATCACAGATGGAAAAACAACCATGAACATGATTTTGAAATTTTACAGACATGAATTCGTGTGCCTGTTTTCCAGTTGTACAACAACAGCGGATGAGGCCTCAAGCCATTGCAGGTCGGTGCCCATGATTGCAAAGGGAGGGCCAGCGAAAGTTTCGGATCAGCTTTGCACCAGAAGTGCACATTTGAAAATCAGGAGCGGAACGACCATCAAACCGGACAGATCGTGGTCAGAGAAAATTGGAAAAATCTGAGAAAAGAAGAATTATCAAAAGATTGAGAGCTGAAAACCGACAGAGTTTCGAAAATTGAGCCCCCCAGTTCAAAAAGTCCGAATTCCGAGTTTTGCACAAATTTGCTGATCCCTGTCGATTGAATGCGCCACGAGAAAACCTTCTGCGCAATTGGAAAATTCGAATTTTTCATTTTTTTTTTTTTGTGTGCGTGGAATCAAAGCACTGAGCAGTTTTCCCAATTCGAGAGAAATCCCTTTTTGGGTTTTTTTTGGCCTTCTGACGGATTGAAAAGGTATTTTGTATTTTGAGGGATTTTTAAGGGACTTTGCAAGAAAAACCGAAGATTGTGTCCCAAATTCTTGACTCCCACAACCACAATTATTATTTCACTTCATATATGAAGCAAAAATTGTGAAAAAAAGATGTTTTGAATTTCGCATTTTGCATCGAATCGGTCGAATCGAATGCGCCTCGCGGTCTTCGTCTGCGACTTGCGAGTCTGCGAGATGACACTGAATGGATCAAGCACAATCTGGGATAGCATCAAGCGTTGGAGATGTTTGGTGGAAGGGAATATCAGGGAGCAAGAATGTGGAAGTGTGACTGATGTAGAGGAGAAGCGCATGTCTTTGAAAGCGTATATACAGGGCATCTGGGATTTTAATGGGAATGGTGGGATGGGTGAAAAAGGGTTTGAGACTGAAGGTGGCGTGCACAATGATATGGGGCTGTTAGAGGATGATTCAGAGCTGGTACGGGAGATTGATCGGGAAGAGCTTGGGATAGCTGTGAAACGTTTGAAAGTTGGGAAGGCTGCAGGGGAAGATGGGGTCTTGGCGGAGGGTCTAAAGTGTTTGGGTGAGGTGGGGGTCGAGAGGCTAAGGAGTGAATTCAATGCAATACTTTGTCTTCGGGAAAGGATTCCTGATGAGTGGAAGAGGGTGCGGGTTAGAATGGTATACAAGGGTGGTGGCAAGGACAGAGACGCGATTGCTAGCTACCGCCCGGTGTCAGTAACAAGTCAGGAGTATAAGCTGTTTGTGATCATTCTGACTGCACGTTTGGAAGAGTGGCTGGAGTCAAGGGGCTGCTTGGGGGAGTTACAGCAGGGTTTTCGGAAGGGTAGGCAACTGTGTGACAATTTGTATGTTCTTACGCAATTGATTGAATGCGCAAGACTGGAAAACCGCAATTGAGTGCTGTGTTTGTGGATATCAAGGGGCATACGACAGGGTAAGGTGGCAGGACGTGTGGTTGAGATTGGCTGCAGTTGGAGTGTGCCAGTCTTTTATTAGACTGCTACAGGCGTTATATGCGGGCAGTGTGTATGATTTTACCTGGGGTGAAGCTGAGGTGTCTGGAGTGTATTGTGGATCGGGACTCCGACAGGGATGCCCAATGCACCATTATTGTTCATTTTGGTATTGGGGGAGTTGGAAGAACGTATCTAGGTCAGGGGGCAGGTTTGGTTCAGAATTCGTGACTGGTCATGGGTTGTTTTGAAACTGTCCCATGTGGTTGGGATTTGGTTTGGGGAGTGGA
>JASGXE010007835.1:0-16762 GCA_030068105.1 Sinentomon sp. SZTP_YWyxl
GATTTTGAGATTTTTTGGTTTTTGCTTTCTCGCTAAAAAAAACTATCGCGATAGGAAAAACTCCATAAAAATAACACAAGCAGGCAAGAATCCTGATAACTTTTTATTTTTCTCATCTAATTTAGAGTTACACTATATCGTACAAATGTCAATACTTACACAATCTGCTGAATATAAAATTTTGCAAGTGGTGGTGCGATGCACCACCACTTGGTCAACCATGGGGCTTCAGACCCCTTGGTCAAATAAGGGTTAATTGTGATTTAAATCGCCTGATTTAAATCAAGGCCAACCGTGGTACTAACCACCAAGTGGGCATTGCCGGATTTTTTTTCTATTTCATTGATTTTTGTGTAAAGAACTGCTCTACGTTTCCTCCTTAATTTCTCACTTTTTACCCCAACCTAGGTGTGTTATTCAATTCAAGATAAAGCTGTCACTGATGAGCTTGGGAAATCGATTAGAGAGGGGCGTTACCCCCTCGACTGAAGAGGGGCAAAAACATTCGACAATTGTTTTCTGCGTCATTATAGAGTTGACTCCGCCAAGCGTTTCCTACCTATGATGTCGGATGCGTCCACTGGTTGAGTGGATGGGTCCACTAGTGGAGTGGAGGTGTCTCACCATTTAGTTACTGTAAATCAGTGGACCTGATGCTTAATAGGCCTACTTGCAGAAAAAATCTGCATCAAGCAGGCCTTCACATAATTAGCATTCTCATTTTGTTTTATTTCAGCTATGTTCATGGATGATCCTGATGACCCTGTTCTTCTCATGCTCTTGACGCCAAGAAAACTTTTCGGCAATGCGGATGATGGTTGGTAAACCAAGAGTTTGGTGTGGTGCATATCTTCTTGTAAACAGTGAAATTTTTTGAACGCCAATAAGGATAGGGTGCTGCCCAGAGAAGTGCACCATGCACAGTTTATGATGTTAGCCTCCAACATGACCACGAAAAATCGGCTTGATCGGTTGAGTATCAGGGTTGGGCAAGGTCGGGTTTCTGAGGGAGGGGGTAAATGGGATCGGGTCGGGGGCGTAAGGTGGGGAAATTGCAGGGGGTCTGGGGTTGGGAACCCCCCAGCGGGGATCCAGGGGGCAGGGCCCCTGGGAGTGTGTTTGGGGGACGAGTCCTCCAAAAGCTGGAGGGTTTTGATAAATTTGGCATCATCAGATCACATCCAAAGTCACTTTTATCCGCAAAATTGTGAAAATACCAAGAATAGGGGGCCTACCTTCGAATGCATCAATCTGTCTTGTTCCAAATTTGTCATCCAATTCATAGCATCTGTCGACTGTCATGCAATGTTTACATTGTGGTTTCTAGGGAGATTAATGGTAATTGGAATTCGCAATGAAAAATTATTAAAGAGTCTGGCTTGGCCTGCCCAATCATTATCTATTGCAATTTTCAACTATTACAGCTTGTTTCGGTACCTATTTTGTCTAATTTCTAGCTCAGTGTTTGTCAGATCTGAGCATCATTTGCATTCCTTCCACTAAAACCATTAAATTATTGCCAAACTGCAATATACATCAATTTTATTTGTTTTTACAGTCTGTAAATTTTGCAGAGCCTGGTACCTAAACCGCCACCTGTGATTGCAACACCACCGAAAAAGGATGGCAACTCCAATGCAGATCAACGGAAAAGAAGAACACCACCAAGGAGCCGGCATGCCTGGTGGTCTACAGAGGAAGAGGATGTTTTGATGAAGCACTTCGAAATACGAAGAGTTTTTCCATCCAAATCGGATATGAAGATGTCCTGGAGGCCACGGAACTCAGCTTCACTGGAAGCACAGGCAGTACAATGGAATTTACCAGAAGTTGAAGAAGATGGTAAACGTCAGGAAGTAAAATCACTGATGCTTGCCACTGATGAGCCAGGGGACAAGTGTTGTTGGAACTATTGATTTGAAAACTGCTGAAAGATGCAATTTTGGTATATTCTTTCTTTCCTTGTTTGGTACGTTGCTTTAAAAACTCGATTAGGGGCCAAGCCTACCTCAGAAATGGTTGCTTTTTGAAGATTTTTCATTTTTGCCTGTGGTGAACGCTGCAATCTTGGAGTATTTTTTCTTATGTCTTTTTTTGGTGCTTTGCTTTTCAATGTTTTTCATTTTTGCAGGCATTGTTTGTGGTTTTGCTCCACACTTTTAACCAGGACCGGTTTCAGGCGATGGTCACAAGCCTAAGGGGTTTCAAAATCAAGGTTGGAAGGGGCGAATATGATAACTCACACAAAAAATATTTTTCTGCATCCATTCCATTATGAGCAGCTGAGAACACTGATCGGTAATAATGGGGAAGATATTGTGATATTTTTCATTGCCCCGCCCAGTGATTTTTTATTGTGAGTGTCACTCCTTGCATGATGCATACTTCTCTCGCTCCCAAAATTGTTCAATGTGGCTGCATCTTATGGCGAGTTTTGAGGTCATTGGGATCTTTAGAGGTGGTTAAAATGATTTTGAAAAAATGTCATTTAAGAATTCAATATTCAGATCAGTAGAGATTGTTGATAAAAAAAAATGGTGTTGAAACATTTTCCTTGCCAATAATTGCTATCGACATGCAATTTCGTGTTGTACAAACATTGAAGGTGCACTTTTCAGTTTAGGTCTTTTTGATGAGAAGTCAGGCTTTCAATGAAATTTTCAAAATTTTACTGATAAAAAATTTACTGAAACCTTTCAGCTGTGGGCAAACAGCATGTCCAAACTTCCTGGGCAATTTCCACAAAAAACCAGCAGCGTTTGGGTATTTTTGTTTGACAAAACATTGTTGATTTTACTTTGCAAGTGATGTTTTTTCCCCAGTGACATTTTTCTCTTTTTTACCAGTGAGCATGTGATGTTAATATTTTAACCTTCTTTTGATAGCTTTTTGATTTATTAATTTTGTGTCATCTTATCACATCAGACCTTTGAAAGGCAGTTCTTCCAATTTGGCAGTGCGCCAAAGTTGAGCTTGCTTTGATCGGGGAACCAGGATCCAAATTGTTCTTATGGACCGCCGATTCTCGTCAGTTCTCAGGACTGCTTTTTGAAGGGTCTCTTTTGGGAAGACAGGCTGAAACGGCTCTCCAGTTCTTTACCCTAGGAAGATTGCTGATGTAAGCTGTGTTTTATCAGTGGTGAAACTTGCTGGTTGCTACCAGCCATGATAAATCCAACTTCTTTTGACTTCTCGAACTGGTTCATGTTGTACATGCTGTCACGTCTCTGCATTGGGTGACCGAGAAGACCCCTTTTCCAATAATTGGCCCATTATGAAGTGGCCAGGTGAAGGATATCAGACCACTGAAGGGAAAGTCTAGATTGGAAGAACTACCTTGTTCATGGTCTTGGCTTTCGAAGGTCGGAAATTCGAAGAAGATGAAAACATTCCAGGGAAAAACATGTCAGTTACTTTGATGACCCGTGATATGTTAGCATGGCAAAATAATGTGATTTTAGCATAACAAAACAATGTTTTTAAGCAATGTGATTTGTGATAAACAAAATGAGAATAAATCGCAACCTATCTTATCTTATACCCTTTTGTCTTGTCTTTTTTCTGGAAGTTGCATGCGTTTACTCCCATGAAGGGACAAGAAGGGGAAAGAAAAACGACATTGATATAAAATTGTCTGAAAATCTCCTGGCTTTTCAAAATTTTCATCACAATTCCAGGTTTTCCATGTTAGTGGCAACCTCTGATGATGGCACTTTTACGTGGGGTGGGGGCGTGAAAATCCGCGGATGTGTAATAGTTACCACCAAGATTCAAAAGATCGATCACTCCCGAACACCATCCATCTGATTTGCTGATGATTTCAATCAGGTTTTATTCATAGAAAACCCGCAACTAAGACCTACTATTTTACAAGGGCCAAGGTGATCATGGGTGGTGTGACACTTAACAATGCAATTATTATTGAAAAAAGATCACAATATTTTTGTCCTCTTTCAAAATGTAACAGCAGTCTTGGACTGTGATGGGTTTTTGGAAACCTCAACTGCCAGGCCCTGGGTTTGAGTTCATGGTTGCCTGACACGAGAAGCTTCTTGTTCATCAGTCAAATGTTACATTGGTCTGAAAATGGTGAAGGTGTTCCAATAATAATTATTTAAAGGGTGACGATTTCTCCTTGTCCCAGACCCATTTTTGCAAATTTGAATTATGCAAATTGAGCGTGCTGAAAAAAAACGGAATATTCGGAAAAGAAGCAGAAATGCAACACCCTCCGGCCGTATTCCCCATTCCAACTCACCTTCAAATTCAACTCAATAGCCAATTCAACAGACGGATGCATCTTTCAATGCAACAATGGAAAAGGAATAAGCGTTGTGTACATAGAAATGAAATTTTCCAACACAAATCTATCCATTGAATTGGTTATGGAGTTGAACCTGAGGGTGCGTTGCAATTGGGAATGTGGCCAACAAAACAGGCTTTTGATTGCATCCATCTGTTGAATTGGCTGTTGAGTTGCACCTGAGGTTGAATTGGAATTGGGAATACGGCCACTTATTGTCTTGACAATTACTGTTGAGCAAAGTGTGTTTCCTGCATTTCTTTATTTCTCGTTTTTTTTTATCTGCAATGATGGAGAGCGAAGAACCCAACAGACAAAAAAATACACTCCTCGCCAGAAGTGACTGCACATAGGAGTTCCTTACTAATTCAGGGGCCATTTAGAATACATGGCGTCGTGCGCTGCAAAACATCATGACTCTCATGTGAGGTGTCAAACCCTGTTGAAGTTAGATGGCCCCGTATAAGCCAGATCTTTAAAATTCCCCTGTGTACCAAGATTTTGGCTGGCTCGATTTGGATACCCAACTCTCTTGGATACCCTTCCTGTCCAACTCAACCAAACCTGTTGTATTCCTGTGACAGAATATTACCCCTGCAGAAACCACGGCGTCTGCAACACGCATTACACATATGCACGCAAATTGCAGATTTTGTTCAGAAGGGGACTTGGAATTTCGCCTGCAGTTTCAGAACGTATGCAACACGCATCATCACGTGACTGTGAAATTGCAGTTTTTGAAACGTCAAGGGGCTTCTCTTCTTGATCTCAATGCCATGAAGCAGGACACAGGCGTGAGGTGAAAAATTTGCTGTTTTTAATTCATTGCAGCTGACCAGTTGGTTGAATAAGCCAGGACTTTGAAATATCTTAAATTTTTGCGCAGTCAATTTTGGCCAGGCCTGTATTTAGAAAACTGATTGAATTTGGATTTAAATTTGTCCCATGTGATTGTGAGATGACAACAGTGGGCTTGACGGACAGTTGGACACGCTTGATTTCAATTTCATCGAAGCAGAAATGTCATACTCCAACCCAGTTTCGGGCTGCTCAGCAGGTGCCAAGTTGGCAGAATGAAAGAAGAGTGAGGAAAAGCAGCTATCATCTCTCAAGTAGTCGTGAGTATGTGTCTGACGTCATTGGTTCAAAACGATGATGGGATTGCAAACATTCAAGGAAGTGCATGATTCCTCGGATCCTGTGAGATGAAGCAATCATAAAATGCAATAATGTCAGATGTTATTTGTACAGACGTTGCAGAAAAGTTTTCAAACATGCAGGGGGAAGGGGGGGTGATGACAACAAAATGGCATGGATCACTGTGCAGTCAAGCACCGCATTGTAAAAGTTGTCAATTCGAGACCAACGTGTGTGCAGATCATCCTGTCCATGGATATTATCATCTCTCATCCCCCCTGCATGTGTGACAGTTTTTTTGCAAAGTACTGTGGGTACGGTTGGCAAGTAACAATGGCCTGGAGGAGGTGACAAATCGTGTCCATGACTCATCCAATCGCTTAATGTTCAACAACCAGTCCTCAGAGGAAGGCTCAGCTGGTCATTCCATTCGTGTTGTGACCAGAATTGTCAAAAGGAAGTGTGAAGTGTCCTTTTTGGACACCCCATACAGATGGTTGGGAGACCATAATTTTGCCTGCAGATGGTGCAAAAAGCACATAAGAGACTGACCAATCACAGGCCTGGATGGAAAGTGCCAAAAACTCAGTTTTTGGGGTTTTTCTTCTTGAACCGGAAGTTCCCCAAAAAGTCAAGTTGACTGACACGAGACAACCAGCAGTTATAATCCAACTTCCAAAAGAAGAAAATACCCTTTGATAATAAGATAAAAAGGGATCGGATTACAATTTCCGGCTGAAATTTCACGTCGGACTGAACTTTCATGGGGAATCTGGAAACGTGACTATCACTATCCCACCGCCCGTGGGTAGAAATACCAATAAACGCAAAAATTAGGACAGGGTGCCAAATAAATCGCCCATGCGGTCGACAAAATGCGCATAAAACAATGAAATGCGAAATACCACAAAATTGCATCTTTCAGCAGTTTTCAATATCATAGTTCCAAAAACACTTGTCCCCTGGCTCATCAGTGACAAGCATAAATGATTTTACTTCCTGACGTTTACCATCTTCTTCAACTTTTGGTAAATTCCATTGTACTGCCTGTGCTTCCAGTGAAGCAGACTTCCGTGGTCCTCTAGGAAAACTTCAATATCCGATTTGGATGGAAAAACTCTTCGTATTTCGAAGTGCTTCATTAAAACACCCTCTTCCTCTGCAGACCACCACGCATGGCGGCTCTTTGGTGGTGTTCTTCTTTTCCGTTGATCTGCATTGGAGTTGCCATCCTTTTTCGGTGGTGTTACAATCACAGGTGGCGGTTTACCAGGATCTGCTGAATTTACAGACGGTAAAAACAAAACAAAATTGATGTAAGAAGACCAAGCATCTGTGATCGGTGAGAGCCCCATTTTTTTGAAATTTATGGAACATGATGGGTCAGAAACTGGAAACAGTCCCACACACTTTTATTGCAAGGTTTCATAATATCGCTGTTCTGATTGGAATGTGTGAGAAGCAACCTGCTTTCGGCAGAATTTTGATCGAAAAGGAAATTTCTCGAATGCCCATAATTTTTGGTCATTTCGCCTTCCAGTACCCACGAGTATCAAATTGTTTAGTCTTCCAGTAAAAATAAAAACTTTCGTCTTGAATTCACTCTCATGTGTATCCGGGATGGTAGAATTTCAGATCTGAAACCAATTGAGAGGTTAAACTCCTCAGCTACTGCCACAAGTGCAATGAAAAGCCCATTCGTGAACACTTCAACGAGTTAGTTGCAAAGGAGGGTGAGAAACGACATCAAATATGTTCGCATCAAGAGAATTTGACATCAAAGTAGCAGATCATCTCAGAAGGGATTTCATCAAGAAGATATTTACTTCTGACCCGATTATACAGGTCAGGGTTGTCATTATTTATCAGGGTTGTCATGATATAATCAAATGATTTAATCATGATAAAAATCTAGGTAAAAATTGAAGTTTTGATAAAATCATGATTAAATCATTGATTTTATTTTTTTTTTTGCTGCGGGGTCCCAACGCCAGCAGCAAAAAAGTGGCGCTACCCCTTTCAATCGACGTGAAGAAAGCCCAAAGAGGGCGAGAAACAACTAGGTATTTCATAAATGAAACCAAGTGGTTTGGACAGGAGATGTATTCACACAGCATCGACGTGCATGAAGTGTGTAATCAAAGGACGAAACAAACCAGATTTCTTCTAACAATTTGCGAAATCCAAATTGACATGAATCTCTTGAAAGACACTCCTTTTAGTCGGCAAAACTTGAGCAGAGGGGCGGTTCCCACAATTGTGTTCAGAATCTATAATGAAAATGACAAAAACAACACCTTATAAGTATGTACACAAGCTGCTGTGTTTAATCACTCAGAAAGGTTTCTGCATGAAATGACCATTCCAATACGAGAGGGGTGCCATGGCAGAAGGCTTAACCGTTGGATTTGTTTTCATTCCTCCAAAACGATTTGCCACTGGTTTTTTTTTTCATTCACTGCCGAACGAATGCTTTAAATCTTTTCGAAGAAAACTTTCCAGATGCCACAGGCCTGGGTTCGACAAAGTGGCTAGCAGCACAAGCAACATTTCAGAAGTGATTGTGACGTTAAGTACATCGATGTGGCCTGCCTTTCAGAAAACCCACATTTGTCCAAAGTTTCAAGCTGTTGGGGGATTCCTTCCCCAAAAGACCGAAACCCCCTTCCATCGGCTCTGACACTTGGATCGCTGGGGCTCCTGCACCGCAGATGCCCAACCCTTAAAGTTCCTTACCTCCGCCGCAGCGTTTAACCCTAGAACGATTGCCATGAGTACTTTTAGAGGAAAAATCTTCAAAATCAGGAAAATCACAAAGAAGTCTAAAGAGACAACGTATAGCCGAGATGTTCCACCACTCACAATGTTTTTGGGCAATTAATTTTTTGGCAGCCCTGAAATGGTATCCCTACAACATCAGGCATTTTTTCAATGCAGATAACCTACACTGTTCAGTCTACTTTCAAATACTCGGGTACCAGTATCAACTTCCCAGGTCTACTAACCATCATCAGGTCTACTGAAAAGCTTTGTGGGTGTGAACAGCAGAAGTGGAGCAGGATCACCAATGTCTGAATATTGATCTGAAAAATAAATAAATAAAAATGTTTGAAAATGCAAAAAATGAAGAGAAAAAGAAAACAGAGGACATTATTCCCAAGCGTAAGATGAACAGAAATAATGTTTCAATAATTTGCCATCGCATGAGGAGTGTGCACCGAGAGCCCCTTGGTTCCCCGGCAAGGAGGGGAGGGAGACCATCTGAATGGAGGTACCCCGGCAAGGCAGGGAGGGGGGCCACCTGAATGCCTCAGAAAATGTAATCGAATCGGTGAGGCTTTTTGGGCCATGTGCACAGGCAGCCAGATCTGATGGGAAATGATAGCTATCTAACGATCGAATGATGGATACCTACTGCCCTGAATTGTCTGGGATTTCCCCTCACTTCTTTCCGCAGCCAGAGCATCGGTGGACGTTTTGGGCAAAAATGGAGAAGAAAACATTCACATGAGATTTACGTTCCACAGGTCCGTCGGTCCGGTAAGAACACAGCTGTCTTGACCACTCAACAACCGAGAACTGGTCAGATAATTTTATGTATTCGAGAAACACTCACAGGTGACACAACACAAGTGAGAAGTAAAAAGTTAAACGAGCAGACCGAAGGGTTTTTGGGACAGCCAGTGGCATTAGATCTGACATCTGCAGCCCTGCATGGTCCCAAACTCAAGGCAGGGCAAATAATGCTTGTGGTGACTGTTGTGCATCGGCTGCATTTGACAAAAAAATATTATGTGCAGCCTGGAATGCAAATTGACTCGCTTCACCTAAGACAATTCTATTGGCTCGGCAATAGCCTTGATGGCCAACTGGTGCAGACATAAAAGCCAGCATTATGGGTGTCTCACTGGTAGGAAGGTACCAACCTCGTGTTGACTGCTGAGGCAGCTCTCGGATCACCGATACTTTTGCAGATATTTCCTTCGATTCATTGTCGGAAGGAAGCAGAAAATCCGGTTTCGTCAGATGTCCTGAGCCATTGCCCTTCGCGATCAGTGGCCTCCCTCTGCATTCTGCAGCTGATCTTCTTTTGTTCATTCTGGGTGGAGTGGTCTCGATGAAGTCAATATCAAGGACAGAGTCTATGAGGTGGGAAGGGAATAATGTAGCTTAAATGAATGAAAATGGAATGATTTCATTTTATTGATCTGGTTTGGCACAGATTGCATGGGGATCAGGGATGGGCAAGGTGGGGGTTAACTTTGAGGGGGTAAATGGGTCAGCGACGGGGGAGGGCACGGGAAATGCAGGGGGTGTGGGGGCAGCAGCCCCCAATATGGGGGGCAGGGGGGCTGTGCCCCCAGCGGGGGTCCAGGGGGTAGCGCCCCGGCAGGGGGTTTGGGGGACAGCGGCCCCCAAAAGCTGAAGTTTTTTTGAAAAATAAGGGGTCCTCAGATGCCATTTTACGACTTTTCAGGTCCTTTTTTTTCTTATCCTGGACGGTCTGCCGTTGCAATAGATGCGAGCAAGGAAAACACTGTCGGACATGACTTTCTGGATGTGAGTTTTTGTGTCATTTTACCATCATCTGCTAATCAAAACAGAAAGTACAAACGAAACAATGTTGCTATTGAAGTCCTGGTGTGTGTAGGGCACACACCAGGATGGAGCTAGAGGGGGGACCCCTTTTCCGAGGGTGCCCTCGGCCTTCGGCCAAGGGCACCCTCGGAAAAAGGCTGGGGGCAACCCCCCCTATGCCCAACCCTGATGGAATGTGTGCCACAAGTGTAATCTGGGCCACTATTTCGCATGCAATCACCCACCACAGATTACAATTCTGTCAATTTTGTCAACCGTGGAATTAGGTGTACTAAACAGTCTGCGTCACGCCTACTGGTTCAGAGAGTAATTGGCTTCTCAGAATGAAATATGATCTACAGAATGATGAACTGTTTGTATGCTTGCCTGGTTGCCTATGTTCACTAGCATCCCGATGTGCAGCAGCTACCTCCGGAACTGATGAAACTTTCACAGAAACCGTCGTGGGATTTTTCAGCAGGTCTAAGTCCATATCCGGTAGATGCTCAAAATCTGACTCGTGCATTGAACTTACACCAGTTGAAGTTTGCGGAATGGGCGCTGGCAATTCTTTGGGCTCAGCAGCAAGGCACCGTGTTTTATCTGGAGATCTGAGAGCATGATCTGTGAAGGCAAAAGATAACAGCATGCGGATAACATGCAGGAATTTCCTAATGTCACCCATGTAGGCCCATTTTGATTCGGATTTTTTAAATAGGTACAAAAAATGCTGCCAAATCAAAATAGGGCCTGTGCGGACACACGACATCATCAACCAATTCCAGGAAGTTTGTGAAGTGCACACCCTTAATAACTGGAAAATGGTTTGGCATTTCTAGGCATGAAGTGCAGAATGAATGGACAACTCATGAAGAACCTAGGTAGGATACTGAAAAACAACACGGATATCAATAGTATCGAAAGTCTATCACATGTTTTTGGGGTGCCCAACCGATAGGACCTATACCTAAAGACCAAATTACTTGTCATACTTTCCAACTTATGACCGTAGACATCACTCAGTTTATTAGTGGGAAGTTTTACCAGACAAAACAACTAGCAATTAAAAACTCATTTTTGTCGATATCTGCAAACCGAGAAAATTATTGTTCTTGCACAAACCAGGAAAAAATCAAAAAATCCGATTTAAATCAAAAAATCGATTCTTTTCAAGAAAATCGATTCTTCTTAAAAAAATCCGATTATTTTCCAACCCTGGTTAATACGCATGTTGATTGGCCTACCAACCTTCCGAAGAATCATTCAGAACAGACAGAGGGAGTGTGTCTGATGTTTCCGATGTCACAGCTGGATCTTCACAACTCGAACTTCGGAGCTTCGTTGGAACAAACCCCTTGGAAGCTGCATCCGGCGGCATTTCTTCCATGTTGTCCGACGCTGTGGATGATTGACCTGGTAGGCAGTGGGCAAATACCAGGGTTGAAAAATATAAGATTATGCAAACACATGATTTGGAGTAGGCCTAGTTATCGTGCCACATTGCTTAGGTACCTATGCAAGAGGCAATGTTTAAGCAACCGGCAATGTGTGCAGGCTCGAAAATCCAGGGGAGGAATGGGTAGGTGGGTGGCCGGAAAAGGGATGGGGGTGGTGCATGGCCGGCAAGAGGGAGGGGGTAAGTTGGTGGCTGGCAAGACGGAAAATATTAACAGCCACACCCAAAATACTGGACACATCGTGCGCACTGTTTAACGTTGCATTTCGCAGTTGTGTTGGCGGAGCTGCCCCCCGGAGGAAATGTTTTTCAAGTCGGTACCACTCTTTTATTACCCACTAGGTACACATGTTGGTTCCAGAGGTTGGCTTAGTAAGCAAAAAACTGCTGTCATTTAATTGGCCAAACATGTTCACAAAAATTTCTGATTAGTTCAGACAGGCTGTTTCAACGGGGTAATAAGTACTGAGACAGATCGCTATCCTCAATTGCTAATTGCTATGCTTTGCAGCATTAAAGCCACTGTTTGGGATATCATTAACCTGTCAAGTTTTTTAACTCAGAAAGCTTATACAGTATGCCTGCTGTGATTTCCCCGGTTTATTAAACTGGAAGGATTTGGCCTACCTTGCTGCACTGTGGTGAGGTCTCCATTGTCCGAGGTGCTGAAGTAACCACAATCTTCTTCGTCGTTAAATTCATCGTCAACGTTAAATGCTTCATCCAAATCCTCCGCTTCTGAAACAGCAAGTGCAGAAAATGCAAGGGTGACAAAAAGTGAAATGAACAGAAACTGCCTCCAAAAATGAAACACGGAATGGTGTTCTTGTTTTTTGGGGGAAGGAACCATACGGCATACGATCAATGCCAGAGATTTTTGGTGCAAACAACATGCAGATTGTTGCAGTTCATAAAAATATCCTCTCCCGAAAGTGATGTTTTAGAAAAGCTGGTGACAACTGGCATGATCATAAAATTGCTAAGGTAAGTCAAAAACTGAATCTTCAAATTACTGATCATTAATAGTACCTATAACAGCAAGGGCCGATGCCGCAAAAAGTTCCCAAGCCTGTTTTCTCCAAGCAAAAATAGGTAGATACATACCTACCAGACCATAGAAAAAGTTGAACCACACCACAACCAATTTACTCCACCCCCTCGCCCCAATATGACCAAAGAAGTTACCTGTTCTGGGACTATGCATAAAACAAGGTACCTAAACCAGAATCTCAGTTGCATCTTCCCAGTAATAGGCCTACCACATGAAGACAGCATCTGGCAGTTGTTGGCGTAGGTGTCCACCTGTGATAGCCATCTTTGATTTCACCAAAACAATTAGGCACTGTATTTCACTCAGGAAGCCCACTGCTCTTGAGTTTAAAAAATTGTTAAACGATCAAGCTGCAAAGTTGGTGCCAACATTGTCGCACATTTTTACAACCTGCAATACAGCATTTGTTGAAAAGCTCATGAAACACACATATTTTACTGGCAGCAGGATAGGTTAGATGGCCATCAAAAGCAACAGGATAGGTTTTAGATGTTAGATAGGTTTTAGATAGTATGCAACAAATCACTGAGCTCAAAGCTAACCACATCACAGGTAAGCATTAGGTTAAAAGCATGTAGAATTTCAGCTGAACAAATCTGCAGGAGACACGTCCTGGATACTAATAGGCCTGAGTGGAATTCGAAATTTAATGCCAGGTTGGAAATTCGTAAGGTCGGAAAGGAATCGGAACTTTTTCGGAACCGGAATATCATCGGAATCTGAACCGCAATCGGAATCAGAATCAAGATACCTGCTGCTATTAGGTAGGTAGGCATTTTTCCATTCTGATGGTGACAGGCGACCTTTTCGACTTTCAGATATTCGAAAATCTTCTTGGGACAAATCCATCCTTCCAGAATCCAACACCCTGACCAAATTCCCACTTTTCAAAATTCCGAAGGGTTCGGATCTATTCCGATTTATCGCAATTCCGAAACATTTGGAAAATTCCGACATTTCCGGAATTCCAACTTTGTCATTTTGAAAAGTTCCTTTCCGAATTGTGATTGCGGCGCCGCAACACACCACAACTGACCGTGACACACCACCATTTTTTGGCACTCAATAACGTGGGGGGATGGTCGAACTTTAAGGAATTTCTGCACCTGCCATCTTAAGCTAACACCAGCTAGTTCTCATAAAGACGGTCTGTATTCTCTTGCTGTCAGGTCACTCAGGTCAACTAATGACTGGAATTCTTTCCCTGCCTTGATCTTTGGTGGAGTTCATGACATCAGCGTTGTTACTTTTAAGGGAAATCTTGTGGATTGGCTATCTGTAAAGCGCCTGTTTTCATATGTTTTGTCTGTTATGTTTGTCGCTGTTACTCACAAAATGTCATAGTCCTTGATTGGTCAGTTGATTTGCGCCGGAGTTTTCTCCATGCAAATAAAAATAAAATAAATAAATAAATAGGTACCTAAATAACTGGATACCTGGTAGGTAGGTACCTACCAGTGCTAAACAGGCTAAAGAGTCCAAAACAGGGATGTACTTGGCAAGCCTATGATATGCTTAGTAGGTACAGTGGGAAAAGCTCATGAAACTTATACATGTTTAACTGGCAGCTGGATACCTAGGTTAGGTATATGGCCATCTAAATTTAGGTCTGCAGCAATACGCTGAAGAAGTTCTGGAACTCTACAACGAACTCTACAGCGAAACAGTAAGAGGCTACTGAAAAATAGCAAAATAATGGATATTAGGAAGGCCTACGAAGAGAAAAGAAAAAATACTTTTGGCACGTTAAATTGAGGCTTATTGGCAGGCCCTTCCGTACTAAAGAGGCCTGCCTGGTGCACACAATGACAGAGTGATGTCCTCCCACCTTTTTCCAGAACCTGAGTTCCTGGTCTGACTGAAACATTGAGGTCCGTGATCTGGCCCGTCATCATTCACTAACAGCCATGGGAATGGAAGTTTTTAGAAGATCCAAACTTCAAAACTTTAATTTAGGCCAATAAGAATGTTGCCCACGTTCAGGGAAACCCACTTTTCTGTTGCAAAATTTAGCTTGCAGTCAAAAATGACGGTTTACTTTCAATGCCGCTGAAATGATATCAGTTTCGATCCTCTATTCACTTGAAGTTGAAACCCAGACAGGCAATGGCCAGGTCCCATCCCCATGCAATGAAGTTGCTGAAAATGTAGGCAGGAAGAAAAGTAACCCAGTAGCAACAACATGTGATATTAGTAACGGGAGGTTAGTTGTGTTAGCAGAGCAGAAATAATCGTACTGGTTACCTACCTAGTTGTGAAAACAAAGGCCTACATTCCTGTTGGTTAATGACTGACTACGGTAGCGGCTGCAAAAAAACACAATAGAAAAGAGTATTTTTGTTAATGCCTGCCAAGTGTTACCAGTAGGCTAGGTACCAAGCGTTAAACAATGCCTAGCTACTTTACTCGCGTGGATGTGCAGACCTGCTGCTTCAGGCAAACAGTCCTCCGGCACAACTATCCCAGTCACCTCCTTCAAGGAACGGCCTCTGAGTGCACTCAAGTCTCCACTGGAAATAGCATGGAGAGTCGGAGCAACCAGGCACAGCTCAACCACTGATCGAGGCATGCGATAGTACTGGTTGTGCACAGCCAAAGAATGTGCCAGATGATCGCTCATCACACGCTTCTCGCCATCGGTAAGCTCCATGAGTTGAAGGGCCGTGGCCAAGTGCTTTCGGAGTCGAGTCGATGTCATCCTCTCTGGCTGGTTTAGAGGCGGCACACATGATTTCGCAATCTGAATCAATGCCTGAGGACCCCTGATCACTCCTTCCTCTGAATCTGTGCAAGTAGCAAACAGGTACGGGTTGTCTGGATGACAAATCTGGTTTCGTGCAGAAACAAAAACCTGGAGGGCACTCCATGCATTCTGAGAAAGCAATACTGGGGCCTTAGATCCCTTTTTTCCCCAAATGTAAAGAAGATGGTGTTTTTCGGCAATTATCTTTTGCTGCTCAGTCAAGACATCAGTCCCCAGCTCTCGGTCGATGTCGACGTGAGCCTTGTCGACGCTGCTCAGCTCCATCAGTGCCACTTCCCCTATCCTTCGTCGGTTAAGGACAACAATCCAGGACATGATGAGTTTCCCCAGATATGTGAACTTCAATTTTAAATGGAAAGACCATTCTTCTCTTCCATGCAACAGGCGAGAAGTTTTCTCAATTTCGATATCCAGGAACTTCAAAAGAATCCCAATATCAGCTGTCGATGGAATTGTGATCTGTTTTTCCCTCTGCTTCTTCTTTGAGGCTGCTTTGGCAATGAATCCTACATTGTCCTCCCAGCAGTCGTTGAGGTAAGTCAGGAATTCTTCAGCGGCTTGAATCAACCCCCTTTTCGGAGAGCTTGCACGGATCACAAGTTGTCGAATTTCTTTGACTGCTTTCACAAGACCAGTGTGCAATGAATCTGCAACGGTCGGCTTGGCTGTGCTTGGTTGGTGGCGCCCAGCACCTCTGATCAGTCCAGACATCGAAATGATGCAGTCGAATGCAGTGTCCAAGTATCGCACGTTCAAGGCTTGGAGGAGGCTTAGCGTATAATTGTTTGTCCTCTCTCGCATCTCCACCAGGAATCGGGAAAGTATCCGGCCAGCCTTCGACGCTTGATATTGCTTGTTTCCAACTCTTCCCAACTCGGTATCTGCTACTTTCAGGATAACTGGATCAGATACAAACACCACCTTGACTGAATCCCGCCTCAGATGATTTTCGACGCCCTTGTCAAATCCCGGTTTGACTTCCATGCTGAGTGTAGGCTTCAGTCCCTCATTGGCCACCAATTCTGAAAACCGTTTCCGAGCAGGTGAACTGCCACACTTGTGCCGGTCCTTCTGAGACGGTCCGTGCATCTCCCCGCAATGACAGACTAAATAGACATTTGCATCTGCATCTGCATGTACTTCGGCATCTACATGTACTTCGGGATCTGCATGTGCTTCAGCATCTGCATGTGCTCCTGCATCTGCAACATGGGAGTTCTTCCGCCTGAGAGGCATCATATCAGTGACTCTGCCACTGGCAACACACCTGAGATTGAAATTACGCCTCCCTTGTCGTGTGATGTTCATCAGCTTCTTGCGCTTGGCTGACCCATGAAGGTTCATGGCAGACTGAACTTCTTCCCTGTCTTGGTGGCATCTGGTGATGTGCTGACCGACGTTTGGATACTGTTTGTGGCAGTAAAGGCAGGAATTTCGCCGACGAGCGAGTTTAGTTTTGCCACTCATGATTTT
>JASGXE010007836.1:0-25684 GCA_030068105.1 Sinentomon sp. SZTP_YWyxl
GCCCAACCTTTTTTTTTTTCTGGGGGCTCGAATTTATTATTTTCATTTTTTTTGCCCCATAATTTTTTATTGGATATTTTTATTTTATTCAATTCATTCATCAATCATTTTGGGAGAGAATATTACAATAATCGATTAATTATTGAACAGCGTTTTAATGAGACAACCCACCTTGCAATGAGCCAGGCATCATCACTCATTCATTCAGATAATCGTATGATAAGGCAGCCAGTTTTGAAGTTCATGTTCAACGATCCAGGTATTGTTGCTCAATGCTCGTACAAGCAGATGAACAGATGAATGAAGGAGGTGGTCGGTTTTCATGTTCATTCCAATAATGCGAAATCCAAGTGTAGCATCAGGATAATTATTCAAACCAATGTTTATCAAAAGCACCACGTAGGTCACATTACATTGAAAACACAGATGTGTATTGAACGTAAGAGAAAATGTATGAGTAGCAATGTGTGGCACATTGCCAGGTGGTAAAAGAAAAAGAAAACAACCAGATTAGGACAACATGCAACTGATAGAAAAACAGATCAAAGTGTATCTTGAACCAGGGCAAAAACATGAAATGGGAAGCAAGGTTCAATAAGAAAGGGTGATGTGAACAACTGAATAGGGAAGAAATTTAGAAGTCGCACTGACTTCCGTGGATAGTTTGAGTTGATCAATCGGGTGGCTGAATGAGGAGTAAGAAATTTTTGAATTTCCAATTAGGTGCCTACTACCTAATTAATGCAGGGCATTAGTGGATGATATGACCATGATATGAAAAGAACATTTGTTTTTCTAAGATCATTTTTTTGAGAGATTCTTTAAAGATGCAATAGTTTTCACATTCTCTAAGATCTTGTGGTAAAGTATTCCAAAAGGTGGAAACCAAGCACTGCTATTGAAAATTTGGCAAAGTTAGTACGAAAACGAGAAGGGCGTAATAGTTTTTTTATTTAAGGATCTGGAGGCTCTAGAAGAACCGTCAACGTCACTGGTTATTGGCCTAGAACCCTTGGTGCAGTAGGTCAGCATGTCCTTTGATGCGTGTAGATTCTTAAAAACAGCGAAAATAATTTGCAGATATATTATCTGATAGATATTTAAAAGGCCAAGGGTGTAAAAAGATTGCCTTGTTGGGGCATTGTATGGCAGATTATTCAGAATTCGTATGGCCTTCTTTTGTAAGACACAAATTGGCTTGATAACTCTGTCAGATGAAAAGCCCCAAATGCCTGCACAATAACTGATGTGCGATTCAAAATGGGCATGATAAATAGCTTTTAAATTAGCACCTGAGAGGTGGGTCCTTGCAGCCCTCAACTGACAGAGTCCAGCTACAAGTTTCCTCGACAACAAGTCTGTATGTATGTCCCAGGAAAGGTTGCGATCAATGTGAATACCCAATATGCGAGATGAAGAACCTTCTGAGATTTTGACAGCACCTACGCGAATAAAATCACATGTAGTGTGTGTATTTTGGGGTGAAGAAAAAACAATATATTTGGTTTTATCGGCATTCAAATATAATCTATTTAGTCTACACCACAAATTTAACATATTCACTGTATTCTTCAATTTCCAAATTAATTCACCCATGGTTGGCGCAGACACACAAATAGACAAATCGTCGGCATATGCTACACTGAAAACATAATCTGGTAGAAAGTGAAAAATACCATTAAGAAAAATAATAAATAATAGAGGCCCTAAAATACTGCCTTGCGGTACACCCATGGTGGGTGAACACTCCCTCGAGAAGGAAGAGTCAATTCTAACAACTTGTTTTCTTTGTGAGAGGTATGAGCGAAATTAAGCTAAGGGAAGACCTCTTATCCCCAATTTACACCAAAAAATGAACGCGATCAAGTTGAACATGTTCATGTTGAACGTGATTAACTGAACGTGATTAAATTAGGCCATTTACACCAAAGTTTTTGTCTTAATTACGTTCAAAGTTGATGATGATCAAGTGCAAAAACTGCGTTTACACAGGGCAGATCAGATGCTTTGCACTGCATGTTTTTCTCTGTTCTGCAGGTGCAGTGTCGCACATGCTTGTTGTGGTGGTGTGTCTCATCCATGTATTGGAAGCAATGCCTCACAGTCGACTGGACAACCATGAAAGTGCTCTGCTGCAGCTGCTGTTCACTTGGCAGGCATCAAGGCATTTGACAGTTCTGCTCTGTCTGCAAGTCACGAACTGTCATTGTCAAAAGTCGTTCCACGAACTGCAGCGCTGCAGAGAGTCAGTCTGTCTTGAGAAATGAACACAAAAACGAATAACACGGCTCCATGCGAGTGAGGAAGGATTGGCACGTCCCAAGCGGCACACTCATATGGGCCCAGGACAGGACCAGGGATGGGTAAATGTATAAAACTCCACGTATAATACGTGTGTATTATACGTACGTATAATACACGTATAAAACTTAAAAGTCAAGTGATACCTCATTTTTTGCAGAAAAAGCTGCTCTTTAACATGCTAACATTCTATTTATTTCATAAAAATAATGAAAAGCATAATCATTAATGAAAGAAAAAAATATAAAACAATTACCTATCCTGTGAAGCCCGCAATTACAAAGTTGGCAACACAAGATTGTATTCGCCGCACACCATTGTAAAATGCATTTCAAAAATAATTGTATGTGTACCAATCATGTGAAAGTTGATGCTGCCAAATTGGAATTTTTACTCCCACATCTTTTATACATAAGCTTAGATGCATGGAGCTCATGTGTCTGGTAGGCGAAAGAGAGAAGTGCACAGAAACCCAAAAATGACAAATCCGAGAAGGCAAAAAACTAACATCACTGGCAACAACCTTGTTAGCAGAAAATGGATGCAAGAATGGTGGCAATGAGAAAGTGCCAAAAACCAACTTCAAGCTTTTTCTCACCTTTGCAACCTTCATTTGCAAGGGAAGCTTCTGCCATGACGTGGGTGGCCCCAGAAATCCTGACTGCCGGTTTCAATCCAGAGCTGCCTCACCCAACTTCAAGCCGACTCAACATTCCTGTGCCAATTCTCTTTCTGGCCTCGACAGCCTGGAGGTCCAGATTTCTGCAGTCACCAGAAAAACGACTCAGCAGTGACAGCCAGTAAATTGGGTAAATGGCAAGCACACATGCCTGAAACCACCTAAGTACCAATGCTTGCGGCATTGGAGTGAAGGCCGGGCAGAATGCACTGGGTAGGTAGGTAACCATGCAATCATTGGCACGATTGCTTTATCGCGATTGCTTCATCATTGTTTCATCACGATCATTTATATTCATTTTGTTTTCTTTAATGTTTACGAGTCTTTCATTTTATTCACTATTTTGCATATTTCATTTGAGATTGTGAATTCGTGTGGTGTGTGCCGGTTGATGATGATTGCTTGGGGGTGTTCTTAAGTGGTTACATCTGTGTGATTGTTGTCTGTCTGTTATTCAATGCTGCATGACTAGGCCCCGTCCACATTACGATGGTATGTTTTCCGAACTCCTGTCCCCTCCTTACTTTACCCTTTTCTTCTTACAGATAATGCAGCCGATGGTCGCGTATGCCTCCCTTCCCTTTCCCAGGTTGATGAACTTTGCTGTTTCTGAGAACTTTGCTGTTCTCCATTTATAATAATTGACTTAATGACATGAGAGCCTGTTCTGCAAAAACAATTTGGTAGAGTCTAGTCTAAAAAAACGTTCGCCCAAGATGAGCAGAGAGCAAGTGGCAGAAAATCCCGCACGAACGGCAGATGTTAAAAAAAACACAATAGGTTAACCAAAATCCTGCCAGATGCAAGCAAGAATCCACCTGTGGGATGGGAGTGAGAATTCCGTCATTTGAGTACTTGGACAGCTTATGGTTCATCGATGTTTGTACATCGGCAGAGCGAAGGATCCGGGGAATTTTTAGTTCGGATGAAAATTCGGGAGTAAATGGCAATTATTTTTCTTGATTTTCGTCCACAGCCCACATAAGCAGTGATCGGCATCGTGAATGGATTTAGCGATGGAATGTGATATTGTGAACAGCCAAGTTTTATTTTTTGTGACTTTGTTTTTTAACCTCTTGATGTGGTCGTATTGCCTGCTGATCCAAAGCCATCATTTTAGACAAAAATCTAAAAATGCAATTTGAGATATTATTATCTGTTCCTGCGATCGTCATCATTTCCGACAACTTTTTCAGGTTTAATTCCTCCTACGCTGCCCTGAGTTGTGAAATAACTTCAGAATTGAATTCCTTGTTAAATTCCACCCCAAAGTCATGTGTCACACATGTTAAATTTTTGCACACGTATAATACGTAGGTACGTATAAAACACTTTTATACGTACGTATAATACGACGTATTATACGTAGAAAACTCACGTATAATACTTAAGTATTATACTTACCCATCCCTGGACAGGACCCACAAGGGGCCCATATACAGGGTGTCCCGTAAATCAACCGCCGAAATTTCACAATAGATGTGTCACAATAGATAACTATACAAATCGAAAATAATCAGTGGAAAAAATTGATCCGACCCCCCATTACTGAGTTATGCCGCCCCAAAACCCCCAAAATGGACCCTTTTGGGGTATTCATGGGGGAGGTAAGATTTCACCCTAGAACTGTCAACTTTTCAAGACAGGTTCTATGAAACGAGTAAAACAAAAAATGTTCAGTGACGAAAAACTGTCCGAGCCTCCAATTCCACGCAATGTCCCCCAAAAATCCAAAAAATCCCAATTTGGGGTTGTTTTGGGGAAACTGAGATATGGGAATTGGGGGTCGTAGTATTAAAGCCATTTTTCGCAGGCAGATTCCCAAAGATTCACGGAACAAAAAATGTTCTGTGGAAAAAAGTCCCACGACCCTCCATTTCTTCGCAGTAGCCACTCAAAAACCGCTAAAAAGCTTCTCGTGCCCAGGGGGTTGTGAGTGTCACCATGGCAACACACAATATCACCATGGAAACACACATAACTCCCTGGGAACGAGAAGCTTTTTTAGCGGTTTTTGAGTAGCTACTGCGTGGAAATGGAAGGTCGTGGGACTTTTTTCCACTGAACATTTTTTGTTCCGTGTATCTTTGGGAATCCGTCTACGGAAAATGGCTTTTATGCAACAAACCACAATCTCCATATCTCAGTTTCCCCAAAACAACCCCAAATTGGGCTTTTTTTGGATATTTTGCGGGGGGCACTGTGTGGAATTGGAGGATCGGACGGTTTTTCGTTACGGAACATTTTTTGTTTTACTCGTTTCATTGAACCTGTCTTGAAAATTTGTCAGTTCTAGGGTGAAATCTTACCTCCCCCATGAATACCCCAAAAGGGTCCATTTTGGGGGGCTTTGGGGCGGCATAACTCAGTAATGGGGGGTCGGATCAATTTTTTCCACTGATTGTTTTCGATTTATATGGTCCTGGGGAATCTATTGTGAAATTTCGGTGGTTGATTTACGGGACACCCTGTATAGTGATCCGGGGCGTACCTCCACACAGCATATAGGGTCCTTTGGGGACCCATGTGGGGAAGTAGCGGGGCCTGTCGAGTGTCGGCATGGTTTTTCCATTGGGCCCCATGCAAAATATTCACATGGGCCTCATGCAGTGGAACCCACTTGGTGCCCACATGGGTTTTTGACATCGCGTGAGGTCCCCATGTGGGGCCCACTCACTTGGGATATATGGCCCCACATGGGACCCATATAGGCACGTGCAGCTCGGATGGGACTAACCACATGAGGTCCTCATGGCTTCCCCATATGGGGCCATGTGGTGAGAAATGTCAACACTTTCATATGGGCCCGATGTGGGGATGCCCACCTTGGGCCCCAGCAAAATACCTGCCCCAAGTGGGCCCCAGCAAAATTCCCCAAGTGGGCCCCATATAGATTTTCATTTCTGAAAACCTGCAGAACAGAGTAAATCTGACACCGACACCGATCGGTTCTCTGTTCGTCAGGTTTTCATGCCCTCACAGCACAACCGCACGAGACAAGAACGAACTCTGAGAACTGAAACTGGCGGAAACCGCCGATTCCTCAGGCGACTGCCGCCAGCGACGCGGCCATGTGGCGCATTCTTCTCATTGGTCATTCGACTGAAATTCAATTCGAAGGACGAAACATGCATTTTCGGCGAACGCGATTTGTTTTCAAAAAAAGGCCCACTTGATGGGGGTTTTCCGGGATTTCGCGCGCATTTTTTCGGATTCAGATTCGATTTTTTTCGAATCCAACCTCAGCGGTCCGAATCCATTTTGCCCGAAAATCCGAATCCTTGACAATTTTCGAATCCGAATCCAAAAAATACTCGAATCTCATTTTCTCGAATCCGAATCCGTTTTTGGATTCGGATTTTCGGATTCGAGCTTGAATCCGATTCCGGATTTGTGCACCGCTGCTTCTTCAGCTCAACAATGATTTCACAGATTCAAATTTGCGCGGAACCATGCAGTCCGAAAAAGAGATGAAAAATTTGCTTCATTGAAATTTTCTCCACGCAGCAAAAGAAATGCCATTCTGGACTTGAACGCATTCAAGGAACTTTATTATTTTGCGAAAATAATTAACTTTAAACACATTCAAGGCGGTTTTGAACATGATCAGCTTGAACGTGTTCAAGAAACGTGTTTACACCCACATGGCTGAACGCGTTCAGTTAATTATGTTCAGGAATGTGATTAAGCGCAAAGCTGTTTACACAGAGCCTTTTTAATGACGTTCAAGAACTTAAACACGTTCAAGTTTTTGGTGTAAATTAGGTATAACACCGTACGAATTAAGCTTTTTGAGAAGAATCTCATGATTTACTGTATCAAAACCAAAAGCCTTCGAGAAGTCAACAAGAAGTACAAAGGTTGGATTACCTGAATCCAGGCACTCTCGGATATTCCCCACAATGGAATTAAGACCATCCAGGGTAGATTTTCCTGGGCGAAAACCAAATTGACGATGACTTAAGAGGTTATACTTTTCAAAGTGAGAGAAGAGCCTCTCATAAAGTACCTTTTCGAAGACTTTTGAGAGGGAAGGAAGCAAGGCAATGGGGCGATAATGATGGCATTCAGAAGGCAGTGAAGTTTTGGGAATAGGAATAATGACTGCACTTTTTAACTGTGTGGGAAAAATGCCAGTCGAAAGCATGAGGTTGACCAGTATTGATAAAGGGTTCAACAAAGCATAAGCATTTGATTTCAGGACTCTAGCTGTGAGACCATCATATCCCGGGGCAGAAAATTTTAGGCATTTAATATGACACCATATTTCAGCTGGAGAACATGGATGAAAAAATAGTGAATTAGGGATGTTGCAGAGACCACCTAGCTCTAACATGTTTGTTTTAACAACACCAGCATGTGAATGAAGGTTAAGGTTTACAAAACTGTCCTGAAGGGAATCAGCAATATGACAATGGTTAGTGATCAAATTAGGTCCATTCCTTAAAACAATGTAGGGCCTATTCTGGCAGGATTTGTTGAGGATTTCATCAAAAACCTGCCATGTTTGTTTAGAAGAACGTGCTTTTAAAAGCCGGTTCACAAAATACTCATTTTTTAAGGTCAGGGACATCTGGGTGACTTGTCTCGAGATGTCCTTGAACCTGTGAATTAGATTGAAATGGTATGGTTTTTTGCAAAGACGGGACTTTAAATTGTCTCTGAGAATTATTAAACGAGCAAGTTCAGGAGTGACCCAGGGTGTGAGAGTAAGCCTGGCCATCTTTTTAGGCACAGCATTTTTGTTGAAACGTGAATCATTTATATTTGCAAGTAGAATATTGTGAAAACAAGTAAATGCATCCTGAACATCTGTAAAGTTATGTAAACATTGCCAATTAACATTGTTTAATACAGTTTTCAGGAATCTATAATCAATACCAAAGACCGGTGTGGGGGGATCTTCTTCCATCTTGACATTACATTCTGATTTAAAAGAAAGGAAGGTAGGGTAATGGTCTGAGATGGAGTAAGAAATAACCCCTGACACACAGTTGTTGGAAATATTTGTAAAAATTAAATCCAAAATGGAGGAGGAGCAAGTGGTAACTCGGGTAGGTAGAGTAATTGTTTGGCTAAGTTGATAAGATGCCAGGGAACTTAGTAAAGACCTAAGCTCCTGCGAACCTTTGGAAAAATTGATATTGAAGTCCCCAACAAGAACAATGGAATCAGCAACCTGTAACCTATCAAAAAAAGATGATAGCTTTCTGCAGAATTCACGATATGCTGTGCCAGGTGCCTTGTAGAGAACAAGAATGTAAAGATCCAGTTTAGTCTTCCGCCGATGGTCATAAAAAACATGCACCCCCACAGCTTCTATTTTATCACAGAGTAAAATCTCATCCATGTTTAGTGGGGAAAATGCAAATGAATCTAAAATAAACAAAGCTACCCCACCACCTCTTTTGAAAGACCTATTGCAAAAAATTGAATTGTATCCAGGGATGTTAAGTGTCGGAGAGGTGGCATCATTGGCCCAAGTTTCCGTAACCCCAACAACCTGAATGGGAGTAGACAGGAAGGATAGCAGAAGTTTTAACTTATCTAGGTTCTTTTGAAGACTCCTAACATTACAATTCAAAATATTTAAGCAATTATTATCAATCTTGAAAGATGGATGTTTGGCAAAAGAATCTATAGAACATGAGACACAAGGAATTGCATCGTAATCATTGCAAATATCCGTGGTGGCCATTACTCAAATATAAGGGGTTCAAAAGAAACATTGGAAGGAGTACAAGAACATCAAGCTGAAAGTTTATCTAAGTCTCCAGGAGAAGAAATACAAAATGCTCGTTCTCCAGGACCTTTACGCAAGAAAATTCTGCAGTTTTTGGTCCAACAAAACATCCAGTTTTTATCCCGCTTAAATCTTAGAGCAGTTGAATACAAGCTTATTCCCATTTTGGACAAATGTTCTGACACAAATATTGGTGAATTCGGGCAGTTAACGAAGCCCAGATCACGTAATGAAAGTCTCTTCTTCCGAATTGCTGACAGGAAGGCATCCTTGTAGTCTCTTGACACAAATCTCACGATGAGAGACTTCGAACAATTTGAGTTACTTTGGCCGAGGTAATGTGCAGTGTCCACCTGTTGGCTGTAGTTGAGATGAAGTCCTGCCGCGGTAGCAATTTTATCCAATAATGTCTGCATCGGATTTGGACAAGTGGTAGAATCTAGATACGGAATTCCTCGTATGATCAGATCGTTCATCTTGAGGTACTGCTCCATGGAGGAGAAACCAGCTGAAAGTGACATTACATCATCACTAATCTTGGCATCAGCTGACTGGAGTTCCCTTATTGATCTTCTGTTGTCTTCAACTCCGGCAGAGAGCTTTTTCACATCCATTGCTAGCTTTTCAAAAGATTCGTTCATGAAATTCATGGCAAACTTGAGTTCTGACTGTTCTTTAGCTACCTATCTTTGACATTGGAATCGATGTTGGAAATCACCTTCATAAACTGGTCAATTTTGCAGCCCAAATCATTGCATTACTGCTTGAATCGGAAGAAGGGGTAGATGCCCTCGAACCGTGATTAGTTTTTGGGGAACGCACGACTAAGGAAAGCTGTTGTGAGCCAGTCGATGAGTTAGGATCACATTTGACACAGAACCATTGCTTGTCCTTGATTTGCTTGAGCATCTCGAAGTCTGCATCATCAAGGCCTGAGCATCTTTTGTGGAACCAGAGCTTGCACAAGTTGCACTGGATGACAGGGCCATCTCCATTGGTCTTCTGACTGCAGGTGCCACAGTTGCTGCTCTGTTTCGGCATTCTTTGAATGGATGACAATTCACGGGAATTGAAGCCTAACCAGCACAGTAGCTATGAGCAAGAAGCAGAAAATATCTAAGGAGGTCAGTAGTTAATCCTCCTGTAACTGGTCAAGATACCTGTAACCTATAAAGAAAACTCCTCCCTCAAAGAAACAATGTTTCACTTGGAGGAGAGTGATTTGCTGCTTGTATGTGACACTCTGCTCATCCATACCAACCTGTTCACTACTGCTAACAGTTGAACCAGTTCCTGTTTAGGGACTTTTTGGATGTTTTAATACCTACTCCGCTTCCAGGTTTACATATTTCCATGACCTTTATTGTTCAACTGCCAGTAGTGAATGGGTTGGAGGCTGGCTGGCACACCCCTTATGGCAAGCATTTTTCTGGCCAGGTCAGATATTACCCATCATTGTCGCTTTGGGATTATTGTAAATCGGCCTGTCACGGTGGTGCTTGTTGGCGTTGGTTGGAGCCAGGGGACAATAATAATAATAAAAATGTCCTGTCCGAGCTCGGTGAGAGTGCCGTCGATATCGCCAATTTTTGATGCCGGATTCCGGCATTGGCACTTGATTCTCTTCTGGCAGTTGAGAGCTTTTTACAGGATGAAAATTTGAGGTAGAATTCTTTTATTAGAGAATGAAATTTCTTTGAAGAAGTTGATTTCATCAAAATAATTGGCTCGAGTCTATCTCTAGCGATTTCATGAGACTGTAGACATGCTTTGGACAGGGTGTGGTTGACAAAAACAATTGATGTCTGACTTTTGAACGCATTTGAAAGACACTGGTCAAATGGGATCAAAGGTGAGATATCAATTATTTTTGTCGATTTCATGAAATTTTCCAATACTTTTTCGAATCAACCGCGGAGGAAATTTCATCCAAAGAAGCAGATCTGACCTCAGGCGGTAGAAAATTTCTAGGCAGGCTTTTATATTTTTCTCTTCCTGGATTTGGTGAAGAGACTCCTTTTAACGAAAAGCATTTTGTTGGACAAATAATACTCCAGCCGTTGCATGACCCACCAGACCAAGAAGCTGGCAATTTCATTCTACTCGCCATTCAAGTGTTGAGCTGACTCCCTTTGTTTTCCAGTTTTATCATTAACAGAAAATACGTAGTTTTTTATTCCTGCTAAATTTCACGCGGTCAAGTCGCAAGTGACATCGAGAAATAACAGTGGTGTCTCCATTTTCGGCACTTGCAAACGCCGTTCTTTTCACAGAAAGACAACAATGAGGGGACAGAATTTTTTTTATCAGCGATGTGAAATAGGAAAATGGGTTGGGTTGAAATTTTATCCGAGAAAATGGTCCCCCAATGCCTAATGCTACAATCAATATGAAAACGGCTTAGAAAATGCACGGTTCGCTCAGCCTACCCGCGACTGTACACGCGGTTCTAGTATTAGCTTTATTTTTCACTTCTTCGTTACACGGAAAATCGGGTTATGCCCAAATCAGTAGACATTTCTAAAATAGGTATGCGGACCGAATAGCCAAAGTAAGGCATTTTACGGGTGATGCAGTACCAGCCGGGTAGGCTGAAGTCTTAAAAATTCTCCACATATGTTCACTGCAAAATTGTTTCAGTGGTGAATTCCCTGCTTCTTGATAGGAGGCTGGAGCATGAAAATTCCATTGATTTTAGTCCGATTTTGTGCACATCAAAGAAGTCATTGGAGTCATTCTGAGGCCAATTAAAAAAAAAATTGCCGACATGGCCAATTTTCATCAGATGGATGCCTTCCTTTGTGCAAAGCACAGAAGAATACCTAATTGGCCTGATGAGGTAGGTAGAAGCGAGACGAAAAATGGGCTTATGACTGCTGTGGGCTGATGTTAAATGACAGTGCCAACAAGAACCAATGGTTGAGGTTTCATCTACTGCACCTGAGCTGCACTTGTCATGACCTCTGCTGCTGTTAAGTTGGCTAAGATTTGGTAAAAACAGTGGCATCAACAATTGACGAGCTCAGGTAGGTTGTGATGCTGCCAAGGGCACAGATCCATGCTGAGTATTGGGGGGGGGACGATGAGGAAAAATTGTTTGTTGTACGAAGCGTTGCGCGAAGCGCAGCGCCGGGGGAGGGGGTGTCCCCCTCCCGGAAGGGGAAGGAATTTTGAAAAAATGGAACCCCAAATGGTGCTCAGAATGCTCAATTTTTTAAAAAAATCTGAGCATTTTTCCTTGCATTCCCCGTTTACTCAGAACAGATAGACAACTTCAAATTTGTCAATGAATGTTGTCTTTTCAAATCTAATTTGCTGCTAAAAACAAGACACGACAACCAAACAACCACCAAACAACCACGAAAGTGCCATCGTGTCGCAAACACTGGACTCAACGACTCTCCTTTCATCATTTCAATGTCAGATTTCAGTTCAGGAGTCAGAATTTTCTGTCTTGCTTTTGTAATCCATAGCCAAATTTCCATTCGCCCTTGTCCGTGATTTTCATGAACTGCCGCAGGCATCACGTCCCATTCAACAAGCCGGGATTTAGGCATGGGCCGACGGGGCTGTGGCTGTTGGGGCCTCCGAAAGAGTTGCGACTCCGGCCCCCAGAAGTGTAAGACATTTTGAAATTTCATCACTCATTTTGATTTTTTGCTGTGGTTTCTCAGAGAAACAGAATCTGGCACTCGGCTTCATATTCGATTTAGGAAAGTTAAGATCCGCGACACAGTTCAGCTTTGTCGAAAACAATTCACAGCTCTTGAATTATTGGGTGGGACAATTATTCATGACTTTAAAAATATTGGAGGGGACGTGCCCCCCCCGTCCCCCCATGATCTGCGCCAATGGATGCTGCACACGAAACCTTTGCCACCAGCAGGGGTGCGTGCCAAAAGTGGGCTATCCCGCGATCGTGGGTGCAATCCTCCCAAACCACAGGGCTAGCCACTTGCTAATGCTTTCTTATGGTGGGCGATTTCGGTCTCTACTCTATTGGATGCTGTACGGTTACGTACAAGGCATTTGACCTGGCATTTTCATGTACAACACAGTACTTTTCCGGCGACAAATTGGCTTCATATGACTCAAATTCTTGATGATATATCTGGTGATGCAGATGCAAAATTTAGCGTCATTTGTCCATATGCACACATACGTTCTGAGGCCATGAAATAATGAGGGCCTGTTGGGAGTTATGTAGACAGGTATTCCTTTTTTAATTGCAACCTTTTTTTGTGGAACAAACTTGCATTGCCAGCTGAAATCTTGCAGTCACCTGAAAAGCAATTCACTGATGTCATTTCTTCAAAACTAGATGTTTAGATAGTTAGTCTTCATGGCAAAATTACTAATTTCTTCCCCCCATTTCTTTCTCTCCTTTTTTTGGCATGCTATTTCTGCACAGGGTTGTTTGAATTAATTCAATTTGAATTAATTCAATGAATAATTCGTGAATTAATTCAGAGCCCTCTGAATTAATTCAATTGAATTAATTCATTTGAATTAAATCAAAAAATACACGTATTATTTCTAGCCTTAAAATTGAATTAATTCAATTCAAAAAACAATCCTATGTGATGTGATATGTCAATACAAAAGGAAAAGAAAGGTGACAAAATTATTTTCACATTTGCAATGTTTTTGGGTGCCTACTTGTACTTACTAAGGTGTCTGTGGTATTGGTGATTGGCATTGTCAATGTCTGATTTGCTGTTTTGGTCGGCCTACATTTTCTTGTTTTGGCATGGCATCCTTTGAAAGTTGTAACATTTTTTATGAAATATCCATCTGTGAAGTGTGAAGTTTTACGAACGGTCTCAGTTGTCAGTAGTCGGCTGCACTGCAACTGCCTCAGAAATGTTGCCAAGCAAATGTCATATCCCCTTCCCATTTACCAAGTTAGCCCTTTTGGAGCTTGGATTCAGGTGGAATAGGTAGGTACCTACCTTATTAGTTTGGTATTTTCTTCCCGCACTGAAATCATCGGGAAATTGCTAGTTGTTTCGGCTCAAGCACAGTTTCATCACCAATCGGTCAATCACAACTTCCTTTTCAGAATATCATTGGCTTCATATAAAAAAACACATTTTGCATTTTTATTCTGGCTAAGCAACCAATTTATCTTCTCGGCCACGTGATTCCTGTGGGAAGTTTTTGGTTTTGGCTGGCATTTCATTTGCCAGATAGTTTCACTTGCCAGTTTGCCACACAAAGGCATGGCATCTAACAAAACCACCACACGGCACAGCTATGGTTCCAATGTCCAATAGCCTGCCTATAGCCTAATTCCTTGAACTGTGGTCTGTCTGTGTACACTGCACTGTACCTACACTACAACACTGAAACTGGTCTGCCGTCAGCGGTGTAAGATGAGTGTAGCGTAACTTGAATAAAGCTGTCCCCTGAATGTGTTTTTTATAAACATTTTTCTTAGTTAGGGTTTTTCTAGATTGACTAGGTTAGAACTGGAGGTGCCTGATGTTTCAAGTTTGTGATTGCTTTGTGCTTTCCTCAAGCTGATTATTTTGATGGTTCCAACCCCCCTGTCCCCCGCACCACAAGGAAATGTACACTCTCTGCTGTGCAGTGTGCTGTGAATTGTCAGCATGAAAGTTATGGGGGGAACTGTTAAAATAAAAAAAGTAATACCTTAATCTCTGCTATAAAATCCAGAAAAGCCGGAAGCCGAAAATTGGGAAATAAATGAAACACATAATTGGTAAAAGGCAAACAAGCATTTGCATTTTTGAACTAGGTAAAGCAAAAAATCAGCAGCAAAAATTCACATTCGGTTTAATTTTGCTGTGCTACACTGCAACCATAACGCTTTAAGGAAGAAGTGGAGTAACTCCGGGATATTCGTGTTGCCAAGCTGTGTGTTGCTGGATTGCGGCGTTTATCATCTACGGACAGAAGCGAAATGCATGCGAGTGAATGGCGGACCGCGGTGTGATGCCCACAGAAAGTTAAATATTTTCTGAACAAAGTGACGGATTTTGATGTGGTTGCGTATAGTGCAAAGCTAAAAAATGAGCGCTTCCACACATATATAATGATCCCAACATTTCGTCGGGTAAAACTCTTAATCATTCGAGGAACAAAAGTGCTCAAGTTTCAATGTTATAAAATTCCGGGTTCCTGCCAGGTATTTTCAAAGATTGTCCAATTTTTTCCATTGCAACATGGTTTCGACCTGCGGAAGAGTTGCAGAGGAAACCTTCCAGTTTCCAAAAATACCAAAATCATTGAATTTGAACAACATTCAGCAAGTTTACGGACAGGGATAAAGCGCCACGGCAGCATCGTTATATCTTTGAGCGGGGAAGATGCCGCGGCTCCCAGGGATTTCAAAGGAAGCTGCGGCCTCTTCCCCGCTCAAAGACAAAACGATGCTGCCATGTCGCGTTGTCTCTGACCACAAAATTGCCGAATGGTGTTCAAATTCAATGATTTTGGAATTTTTGGAACATGGAAGGCTTTCTCTACAACTCTCCGCAGGTCGAAACCATGTTGTAACGGAAAAAATTGGACTCTCTGAAAATACCTGGCAGCAACCCGGTATTTTATAACATCGAAACTTGAGCACTTTTGTTCCTCGAATGATTGAGTTTTACCCGACGAAAGGTTGGGATCATTATACATGTGTGGAAGCGCTCATTTTTCAGCTTTGCACTGTACGCAACCATTTCAAAATCCATGGGTTTGTTCAGGAGAAATTTCACTTTCTGTGGGCATCGCACCGCGGTCCGCCATTCACTCGCATGTCTTCCTTTAAACGTTTTGGATGACTGTTGACGTGAGCGACGCGCTACCGGCAGGCAACAGCGAATGATGACGCAACAATGCAATTTTCTCGCAGCGGACACACTTGCTCCATTCGTCCTGCTGCAACTATCTAAATAATGTAGGTAATTTGTGTCCCTTTTCTTTTCCTGCATTTCGTTTTGACATTTCTTACATTTCGCCTTACATTTTGGCTTGCCATATTCACCAGATGCTTTAGTGAAGTGTTTCCAAACAGGATCGAGTTTCCTTCTTTGAAGTACTCATAATGTGAGTCATAAAAAGAATCTAATTGCAAAATATAAAATAATCCAGAGCAAATTAGCAAACCAAAGAGGAAATTCACATTTAACAACAAAAACTTGAATTTTTCTGTATATTATTTGAAATAATTCCATGTATTTTTGAATTGGTTGCTTCAACTGCACCTTCATGAATTTTTCTGTGAATTATTTGAATTAATTCCATGTATTTTTTGAATTAATTCATTTCAACTGCACCTTGATTTAAATCATGAATTAATTCAAATAATTCAAATAATTCTGAATTAATAAAATTCAAAAAATTGAATTATTTAAATAATTCATGAATTATTCCAACCCTGTTCTGCATAGGGTCTACTTACTGAACCGTGTGGCCTTATCACTTCTCGACTGAAATAAAACTAAACTGGCCACAGTAATTCATGTCTGCAACCAGCAACCTGCACCTATTTGAACTGCTTACCTCTACCACTCTGGACTCTTGATGACATCTGCATCTGACCATTTATGCAAGGTATGACCTGTGCTTTTTGACTTTTAGGTACCTATTTTCTTTTTAACATTGTATGAAAAATGAACATTGCCACTAACAAATAATTGCCCTTTGGCAATTTGTCTGCATCGCCAGACTTTATTCCTCCACCTTATTTGGAAACCGATGCGCTGTCCTCTTTTGAGCAATGTCCATTTTATAACATCTTGACGTGGTGCCTGGTGCACTGATCTGTTACTCATTTGCGTCGGTCCATAGGCGTTGGATTTTACCTTCTGACTCCGGACTCTTTGTCCTTCGAACTCATCGGCAGGGGGACTCTGTCCCCAGTTATTAAAATAATTAAATAAAACTTGCCATCTTTATACAGGTAGATGAGCAGGTGGTGAATGTTCAATTTCTCTGGAACTGACTAATTTTATGCTATTTGTACACTCCAAGGTCAAAAAGCCATGCTGATTTCAGCAATTTATTGCATCTCCTTGATTAGGTAGCTTGCTTATCTTACCAACATGCATTTTTTATTTAAACTGTTATAGATCGTTGGAATATGTGGATCGGTGCTTTCGCAACAGCATCTTTGTGGTCTTTACTGGCAAAGAACACCTGCATCTGGTCTGTTCCTGTGCACATTACAATTTCCAACAATTAATTTTCATTGACAGATGCTCTCTTAAAGAGAGGCAATCACTTGATTTTCTTAGCTACCTACCTATGTAGGTTGCATCATTGATCAATGATACCTGGTGGGTTCCATTTTTACAGCTGCAAGTCAGTGCCTGATTTGGTAGGTACCTACCTGCCTTCATGATGGATTCACGCTGTGATGTGCATGAAATTCTTAGCTTGTTGGATTCTAACAGCAAGGACACTGTTGATGATGTGAAGAAGCTAATTCAAGATAATTTGTGGACGAGTAAGTTCCTGAGAGCTGACTTGATCGAAGGAGGTAGGTAAGTAGGTAGGCAACAGGGCGTTTATTCTATTTCCATGCAATTTCTCTTGGAAGTATTTTTTACTGCATCTTCTCCACTGGAGCCCATGGAAACCACTATGGCTCTCTTCCGATGGACCGAAGGCGAACACTATGTTAGGTTGGGCTAGTTTAGAATTGTATTTTAGGTTTGTTTAGGACCTAGTAACAAGTGCTGGAAGTGTGAATACCTACTTTAAAAAGGATGGGGATCCTGCAAGCTGGCAATGGGGCACTTAAATAGGTATATCATAGAAGTTACACTGAAATATAATCCAAAAAGTTACATTAAAATGTACCTACCTTTTTATTCAAATAAAACCAAACAATTGAACGAAGTTGGGGAACCCAACTTCGTTTTGAAATGTCCTTTCTTTCATGGTGCAACTTGTTGCATGCATCTACATTACTACAGGCTCAGAGTATGTGGGGGAGATGTTTGCAAAGCAGAAGGATCACGGATGGCAAGATGAAGAAAATTGCCTGTGGAATATGTACCTTGGCTCCAGAGCGTTCTCCCTGAGAGGGGTGGATCCATTTTTTGGTACTCAAAGCAGAGGGAATGCCCTGAAATTCGGCAAGATCGTTCAGGAAAGAAGAAAATTGCACTGACAGAATTGCTGTTACAATTCACAGTTTTGTCATTTGAAACGCCACAAAAATTGGTTGGTTGTGTGTTTTCAATGCAACAGGCACAGTCGGTTTTGTGCAATTGGTAGGTAATGTGGCAGTACTGTACAACACATTGAGAGATGCACTTTTTGAAACGTAAGATGTAGGTACATGGGTATGGTTTTTGTGGTCTGTGGCCAGGTAGTATAGATAGCCTATGTGTTGGATAGATTTTTAAGGATTTCACTCTCTTGTGTGCTGATTTGTAGTTTTGGTAACAATTTTCTGTCGATTCATTTTTACCGACTGGTATTTAATTCTTGTTTCTTTTCAGGCAAAGACTCTTCACTTTTAAATGGCCTTTATGATTTTTACATCCGGACACGGTCGTTGCACTGTGCTGATATTTTTGCAAGACTTCGTGAGCCTCAAGAGAAATTCCTCTTTGACAGGTTAGCCATTATGCTGTTAGGTAGGTATCTACGTGTTAGGTTAGGTCCTATTCACAACTTCAAGACTTTGCATTTGACTTATGATAGCATAAGATCAAATTATGAATTAAATGACCTGCCTGCCTTCAATAAATGCATTTATTCACATGGAATGTTTTTTTTTTATCTTTCACTGTTGCCTGAAGAAAAGTTACTCTCTACTTTTTGGACATGGTGAAAAATATTGTAGACAGTGGACAATTTATATTTGTTAGGCCTCTCATTTCAAGAACTGAAATTTGAAGGACACATCAAAAAATTGGGATTTCTGTATGGAAACCTTCCTTTATAGTTATACACCCTTTGGACTTCGAACCCTTCGCCACTGAAATTATGTGCGTAGGTAGGTACCTGCACATCTTATGGACACATTATAAAGACACGTTATTTAGTCTAAAAAGTGTCAGATTGGAAGTAGGGATGGGTAAACGTATAATACTCCACGTAGTATAATACGTGCGTATAATACACTTAGAAAACGTATAAAACCTAAAAGTCAAGTGATACCTCATTTTTTGCAGGAAAAGCTGCTCTTTTACATGCCAACATTCTATTTATTACATTAAAATAATGACAAGCATCATCATCAAGGAATGAAAAAAAAAATGTATAAAAAGTTGACCAGTGAAGCGCCGCAATAATTGCTTCCAAGTTGGCCGCACAAGATTGAATAAGCCACACACCATTGTAAAATGCATTTCAAAAATTGTGTGTACACCAACCACTTTATAACATAGGTTTGGATGCATGGAGCTCATGTGCCTGGTAGGTAAAAGAGCAAAGTGCACAGAAAACCAAAAATGATAATCGGAAAAGGCAAAAAACTAACACTGGCGACAACCTTGTTTAGCAGGCAATGGATGCAAGAATGGTGGCAATGAGAAAGTGCCAAAAACCAACTTCATGGTTTTTCTCACCTTTGCAGCCTTCATTTGCAAGGGAGGCTTCTGCCATAACGAGGGTGGCCCCTGAAATCCTGACTGCCGGATTCAATCCGGAGGTGCCTCACCCAAATTCATCGGTCCGACTCAATATTCCTGTGCCAATTCTCTTTCTGGTCTGGCAGCCTGGAGGATGTCCCGATTTCTGCAATCACCAGAAAAACGACTCAGCAGTGACAGCCAGTAAATGACAAGCACACATGCTTGAAACCACCTAAGAACCTACATACGGCATTGGAGTGAAGGCAGAGCACAATGCACTGGGTAACCATGCAATCATGGGCACAATTGAATCGGTGAGATTCAAAAGGTCACATGTCTACATTTTCGCCATTTTGAGTCGAAGAGTGGAAAAATATATGCCACATATGCATTCACACTTTGCAATCAAAATGGCTGTTGTCCGACATTCGCACACTCCTGAAATGGCTGAAATATCCAGCGCGAAATTCTGCTTTGGAAAAAAATGGTGTAAATCCATGGACATATGAACTTTTCGTAAAATTGTGATTTGTGGACATATGACCTTTTGATTCTCACTGATTCAATTGTTTTATTGCGATAGATTCATCACAATCATTTCATCATCCATTTCGTTTTCTTTAATCTTTCCGAATCTTTCATTTTCATTCCCTAATTTGCATATTTCATTTGAGATTGTGAATGGGTGTGGTGTGTGCCGGTTGATGATGATTGCTTGGGGGTGTTCTTGAGTGGTTACATCTGTGTAATTGTCTGTTATTGAATGCTTTATGACTTGGCCCCATCCACATTCTGATGGTATGTTTTCCGAACTCCCTTCCCCTCCTTACTTTACTCTTTCTACCTTATAGATAATGCAGCCGGCGGTCGCGTATTCTTCCCTCCCTTCCCTTTCCCAGGTTGATGAACTTTGCTGTTCACCATTGATAATTGACTGAATGGCATGAGAGCCTATTCTGCAAAAACAATTTGGTGGAGTGCAGTCTAAAAAAACGTTCACCCAAGATAAGCACGAGCACATGGCAGAAAATCCCGCATGAACTGCAAATGTTAAAAAAAAACAACAAAAGGTTAACCAAAATCCTGCCGGATGCAAGCAAGATTCCAGCTGTGGATGAGAGTGAGAATTCTGACATTTGAGTACCTACTTGGACAGCTTATGGTTCATCGATGTTTGTATCATCGGCAGAGCGAAGGATCCGGGGAATTTTTAGTTTGGATGAAAATTCGGGCAAAAATGGAAATTATTTTTTGTTGATTTTCGTCCACAGCCCACATAAGCAGTGGGTGGTAGGCATTGTGGATGGGTTTGGTGATGGAATGTGGTATAGTGAACGGCCAAGGTTTATTTTTTGACTTTGTTTTTTTAGCCACGACGTGGTCGTATTGCCTTGCTGATCCAAATGTCATCTGTCATCATTTCAGAAAAAAATCTAAAATCCAATTTGAGCTGTTATCATTGTCCCTTCTTGCGATCGTCATCATTTCCGGCAACTTATTAAGGTTTAATTCCTCCTACACTGTCCTGAGTTGTGAAATAACTTAAGAATTGAATTCCTTGTTAAATTCCACCCCCAATTCATGTGTCACACATGTTAAATTTTTGCACACGTATAATACGTAGGTACGTATAAAACACTTTTATACATCCGTATAATACGACGTATTATACGTAGAAAACTCACGTATAATACTTAAGTATTATACTTACCCATCCCTGATTGGAAGTATATCTGCTCAGTCACTTTGCATGATTTTAGCACCACATTTATTTTTAGCAAATTTTATTGCTCATTGTCATTGATTTAAATTAGGCCTTTGACCATTGTGCAAAAATCAAATCACATCCTGTAGGTTGGCGGCAGCAACCTTTGCCTCCAAATTACTCCAAGTTGCACCATATCACCCCTCAGACAAAAAGTACTTACGCTTCCTATTTACAGGCCCTGTGCCCACCCATATTTCCTGAAGCGGCAACCAACGTTGGCATTTCATTTTTCATGCTTTTTCAGATTTCTAGATGCAACCAGAAAAATACTTTTCAGATACTTACCTACCCGTAGTGTTTGATATTGTTTGTTAAGATGCCTTTTTGTCACAAAAATGGATGATTCTTGACAAACCTTGGTCACATCAGTTTTGGCAGGTTCGCTTTTTTTTTTTTTTTTTTTGAATTTCAGTACTTGTCTTATTTTATTCAATTTTCAACACTTGTCGTTGGTTTCCATTTGTAGGCTACCTATCTGCTGCCTCTCCAGGCTTGGATTACTTTGAACCTCCACTCCACGTGAATTAGGTATTCTTTTTTATTCTCTTTCCAGGTTACATGACTCACTGCATGGACCGAACAAGTTGCTAGCTCTCACGCTGCTTGGGTATCTTGTCAGGAAACAACCTTCTTGGTTGCACAAAATTACCCAGCACCATCTGATGAAAGAGATTTTGAAGTTTCTCAAGACTGAAAACGATATTGTCAATCTTATGTCAGCACTGCTAGTCCTGATTACTTTATTGCCACACATTCCTGTCTCAGTTGGGCCATTTATTCAGGATGTCTTTGAAGTGTTTGGGTTAGCAATCCATCTACTGCTGTTGATCACATTGTTGTTATCGAGTTCAAATGTTTGAATTTATTATTGTTAACCGAACAGCGACAAACAAATCAACTTTGACTTGTTTGTGGGCACTGTAATATGTTAATTTAGAATATCAAGGTACCCATCCATACAAATGTTCGTACTTTTAAGTAACACGTTCCAAATCACAAACACATTCCGAATCGCAAAAACAAAAGGTATCTACCCAGCTGTGGGTGTGGGCCCTGCTGGTGATCTAGATATAATATCCAAATCTCGCCTTCGTTACCTACATGAACTCCTACCATGTAATCTCGCCTTCGTTACATGGAGTTCATGTAACGAATGCGAGATTTGGACATAATATCTAGATCACCAGCTGGGCCCACAGCTGGGTAGGAATCTTTTGTTTTTGTGATTTGGAACAAGGCATAGTGTTTGTTTGCATTCTTTAGTCTGTTAGGTACCTAGTTAAAATCTCCTTAGCATGTCACAGGCTGACACTGCACAGTGGTGGAAATGTGCCTTGACCACAGATCAGGTTTTCAAAGCCACTGTATGTGCCAAGTAGAAAGGTACACGTAAGCTCGGGTTGCAACAATTCGCCACTGTGGTTAACTTCGGATACATTGCCAGCCTGTCAATGATAAAACCCAATGTTCGATGCATGAACAAGGAAAAATCTGGTTCACCTGGGAATAGGTACCTAGCCTAGGTACCTATTCCCAGGTACCCAGGCTACCTATTTTTAGTTGTGAAATGAGGCTGGTCCGCATCCTGTTGGAACGTGAGTTGACCCTCTTGACAAAACATTTCATTGAAGAGAGCAGATTTTACGAGTTAGGAATTGCGCCACCTGACTAAGAAAATGATCTGGAAGGAGTCGTTCTGCAGTGGCTACACTTCAGAATGGTTGACTGACTGCACTCAATCTGTCTTTGAAAAACAATTCCATTGTCACCACTTCTCTTTCTTATCTACCTACCTACTTATCTATTTTCTCATCACTCAGGCGTTTGTCCGCTTGGAATGCAAAGAATCCAAGCCATCTTCATTCAGACCTTCTGCTTCATCTGCAAGTCGGTCTTTTCAGTTTATTTCATCGTCTCTACGGGATGTTCCCCTGTCACTTCTTGTCATTCTTACGTCAGCACTATTGCATTCGTGATAATTTTGGCATATTTGTTCACACAGTAAAGGTGGGTAAGAGAAGAACAGCATCTTCCTTACCTGAGTTGTTTTTCTCTTTTTTTCATGTTTTCAACAGTTTTAGGGTTTAGGGCATGCGATTATCAAACAGGCCTAGGTAGGTACCTGAGCTTGACAGTTCATCATTGCTGTATTCTGGCACTATTGTTCTGTCCTTGAATTGTTAAGAGTTAAGCTCAACAGCCTTTGTGCAGGTCCTTATGCACTTTTTGCCAGTGGCTTTTAGACAGCCCACCCCCAAGTAAGTTCTTGAAATCATCTTATTTAAAAGGAAAGACGAAAAAGAAAAAAAGAAAAGAAAAAGCAAGCTATTTGGAGAATGAACAATAATTGTTCACTTGCACCTCCCTCTAACAGTCAGCGATTTGGACATGTGTTCTTTAGTTCTCATAGGGTCCTTAATTTCCAAAGTGATTTTCTGTCCGTGATGTGGCGCATTCTAAGGTGACAAGAGTACTTGAGTAGCCTTCGACATTGGTGTGTGTTTTTGTGATAATGTGAAAATGTACGACATTTTGAGAAAGCAACTTGGAATCTTTTGTCTTTTACTGATCTCTCCTTCTGAGGTTGCCTGAATTGAATTGGATGATCTGGTACCTATTGAAAAAGAAAAATTGCATTTAAGCACCATTCCATGGGAAATCCAGTGTCAACAACTTATCAACATACCACTATGTACCACTTACTTTCGAATTGTCCGGTCGGCGGTCACCAATTAGAATGGTCACCATTCGTCAACCAATGATTGTTGCCAACTTGAATTGGTTTTGGCACCTATCTGATGGCTCCAGTTGGCAATTACTCGTAATCCACCAATGGCCCTCTTTCGGCACCATTGCTGTAACTGCAGCTAATTGCAATTGCCAATGTCTTGCAGAATGTGTGGAAACAAGCTTCCATGCCTTTTTTTTTCTTGTTTTTTTTTGCCATCGTTTCCAAGAAAGTATTTTTATGTTTTTGTTCTACTTTTGTTTTTTATTTTTTCTTTTTCAGCCATTGTTAGAAACTGTGAAGCTGCATCCTTTTCTAGTCATTGCATCAAAAGATATTGAAATGACTCCAAAAAGGTAGGATACCTACCTATGTTATTGAGTATTTCCATCCTTTCTTTTGCTCGTCCGCTCTTCCCAATCCCATTATAATACGTGATCATAATTGATCATATCAATCATTTCAGGGGCTGTGTTGTGTTGTGTTGCGTGGAGTTGATCTGACATGATGTACCTACCCATGAAAGATATATAAAAAAAGGAAAAAAGTGAGCACTTTTGCAGACAAGTGCTCACTTTTTCAGAGCTTTTCAATAGCATTCTGAGCTGAGCTCCCACCTTTATTGGAACCATTCAGCCATGATAAAAATTGATGGTTAATTTTTTCAGAGTTGTGCAGTCATGAGCCATGAGTTGGCTATGAGTGGGAGTGTCAGATAGGTACAGTGGTGAGAAAATTACTCGTGCCATAAGTACATGCCGGTTTTTCGATCTTTCAACGAAAACTGGGAGAGTTGTGTTGTTTTCAGAATTAAGAATTCTGATTTTGTTGCACGGAAATGTGTGTCAAATCACTGTGCAATGCCTATTTTCATCGGATTAAGATTTTCCCGAAAATTCGAGAGAGAGAAGCCACCATATGTGGTAAAAATTAATTTTCTCGCCGCTGTACATGGTGAAGGAAAAGGCTCCATTCCATACTTATCCGCCCCTCCTTTTATAAAATTATTGCAACCGTGCAATGATGCTCCACTTTGTCAGAGGAATGAAACGAATTGTTGTGGTGTTCCAATTTAGGGATTTGGATATATTATGTGCCTTTTTCACTGTGTTATCGAGAGAACTTTTTAAGATTCTGGACTGTCTGTGCAGTGACACTACTCACCGAAAATGCTTTTGTTTTCTTTGCTTGACTGTGCAGTGACACTTCTCACCAAAAATGCTTTTGTTTTCTTTGCTTGACTGTGCAGTGACACTACTCACCGAAAATGCTTTTGTTTTCTTTGCTTGACTGTGCAGTGACACTACTCACCGAAAATGCTTTTCTTTTCTTTGCTTGACTGTGCAGTGACACTACTCACCAAAAATGCTTTTGTTTTCTTTGCTTGACTGTGCAGTGACACTACTCACCAAAAATGCTTTTGTTTTCTTTGCTTGACTGTGCAGTGGCACTACTCACCAAAAATGCTTTTGTTTTCTTTGCTTGACTGTGCAGTGGCACTACTCACCAAAAATGCTTTTGTTTTCTTTGCTTGACTGTGCAGTGACACTACTCACCAAAAATGTTTTTGTTTTCTTTGCTTGACTGTGCAGTGACACTACTCACCGAAAATGCTTTTGTTTTCTTTGCTTGACTGTGCAGTGACACTACTCACCAAAAATGTTTTTTTTCTTTGCTTGACTGTGCAGTGACACTACTCACCAAAAATGTTTTTGTTTTCTTTGCTTGACTGTGCAGTGACACTACTCACCAAAAATGCTTTTGTTTTCTTTGCTTGACTGTGCAGTGACACTACTCACCGAAAATGCTTTTGTTTTCTTTGCTTGACTGTGCAGTGACACTACTCACCGAAAATGTTTTTGTTTTCTTTGCTTGACTGTGCAGTGACACTACTCACCGAAAATTTTTTTTGTTACTGTCA
>JASGXE010007837.1:0-18863 GCA_030068105.1 Sinentomon sp. SZTP_YWyxl
GGCTTCGGGTAATGATGTGTGGCTAGAAGTTTTTTTTTTTTGCATCTGCTGCTCACACACCAAGCAGGAATGTTTTAAACCCATTCAACTTTGGTTTGTCTATAAAGAAATTGGGTTTGACTGGAAACATGGTTTGAATGTTTGTATAGGCATCTGCTGCAATGGGTTTGAATGAAATTATCTGATTCAGTTGAGTATGAATTCGAAGGTGTTCCAAGATAAAAAAAATAATGAAAAAATTCCACATTCAATTGATAAAAATATTGAAAATTCCCACACATTCAATGTCGTGGCAATTTTTACTGTTATCCCAAATGTCTTCTTGGTCAACTTTTTCAGGGTACCTTGTGTCTTTACGTCCTTGAGTTCTGAGATTTCATCTACCTTCCATTTAATTATTCTTCTGCAGTTTCTTCTGATGTTAGAACTTCCTCTTGTCATGTCTGTGAGTTCATTCAGCAGAGATAGCGCAACTACCACTTTTCGGGTCCAGCTATTTCCTTTGTCTCAATACTCCAAATATTCATGTGTGGGTAAATGCAGTTTTTTCAATTATCAAAAAATGCACTGATATGTTTTTCTCTTTTTTTTAAGTGTAATTCATAGAATCCTATCTATACAGGTACTGTAAGTTGTGCGATAATAAATGAAATAATTATGTTTTTGTCCGAGTACCTAATTGTAGCACTCGTTATATTCTGGTTTGCCGTTTCAAGTTGTTATTGCAAAGTTCAATGTAAAGTTTATGCATTGTAAAAATATTGTTGTAAAAAGTTGAGGAGAGGCTATTGTGTAGCATCTTTTTTTTCTTTTTCAGCCATCTTTTGTTTGCCAGCGAGAACTTTTAAAATTCTGACGAAGGCTGAGCTTCATTACCATTTTGCATTGACTGATGATCATAATCTCGTAACTATTTTCAAAAAATATAGTAAACCACAATGAGCGCTCACAGCTATTTTAAGTTTTTTCTTTTGTACCTAACTTAATATTTCCATGGAGAAGTAGGTGTCCACTAAGGCATTTGTGAAGGTCACCAATGTCTGGTCTGTGACAGACTAATCAGTTGACTGTTCCATCAGAAGAATTATAAATGAATACTACATACTTAACCATCACAGGTTAACTTACCTGACTGGCTGACATAAATTTTTGGGCACTTCCAGACCCCTTGTTGCCTTGAAAATGTGGTATCAGGACTGTTTTTCATCGCTGAGAACAGGAAAAATGTGAGGACTGCTTTTTTGCCCATCAAAGGGTGATTTCAGGTGCTTTCAAAATTTTTGCAACTTTTATTAACCCTTGCCATCTATGCACCATTCATTTGGGAGCGAACCCACTGAGGGGTGAAAAAAGTGATGCTCAACGCAGAATGTTCAGTCGACAAAAAACTGTTGAAATACAGGTTTAGGGACAAAGGCGGAACTATTTGAGATAGCTGCGAAGCGGCGACAGTTGCGTGCCCACGTCATCCTTAGATTGACACAAAAAATGAACATATGAATACTTGCAATTCCTTTACTTGACAATTGGCATGTGCATACTATTCTGTACTGATTTATGCAAGGTCTTCGGATAACATCTGCATGTTTACAGAAAATTAAGCAGAAACACGCAACGACAATCGAGAAGGATCTATCTTGATTTCTTTCTGAGCAGATTGCATGAAAAAGCTGGCACGATGAGAGATTTTGAGGGGGTCCTTGGTTGAAGTTAAACGATCTATCTTGATTTCTTTCTGAGCAGATTGCATGAAAAAGCTGGCACGATGAGAGATTTTGAGGGGGTCCTTGGTTGAAGTTAAACGATCTATCTTGATTTCTTTCTGAGCAGATTGCATGAAAAAGCTGGCACGATGAGAGATTTTGAGGGGGTCCTTGGTTGAAGTTAAACGATCTATCTTGATTTCTTTCTGAGCAGATTGCATGAAAAGCTGGCACGATGGAGAGATTTTGAGGGGGTCCTTGGTTGAAGTTAAACGATCTATCTTGATTTCTTTCTGAGCAGATTGCATGAAAAAGCTGGCACGATGAGAGATTTTGAGGGGTCCTTGGTTGAAGTTAAACGATCTATCTTGATTTCTTTCTGAGCAGATTGCATGAAAAAGCTGGCACGATGGAGAGATTTTGAGGGGGTCCTTGGTTGAAGTTAAACGATCTATCTTGATTTCTTTCTGAGCAGATTGCATGAAAAAGCTGGCACGATGAGAGATTTTGAGGGGGTCCTTGGTTGAAGTTAAACGATCTATCTTGATTTCTTTCTGAGCAGATTGCATGAAAAAGCTGGCACGATGAGAGATTTTGAGGGGGTCCTTGGTTGAAGTTAAACGATCTATCTTGATTTCTTTCTGAGCAGATTGCATGAAAAAGCTGGCACGATGAGAGATTTTGAGGGGGTCCTTGGTTGAAGTTAAACGATCTATCTTGATTTCTTTCTGAGCAGATTGCATGAAAAAGCTGGCACGATGAGAGATTTTGAGGGGGTCCTTGGTTGAAGTTAAACGATCTATCTTGATTTCTTTCTGAGCAGATTGCATGAAAAAGCTGGCACGATGAGAGATTTTGAGGGGGTCCTTGGTTGAAGTTAAACGATCTATCTTGATTTCTTTCTGAGCAGATTGCATGAAAAAGCTGGCACGATGAGAGATTTTGAGGGGGTCCTTGGTTGAAGTTAAACGATCTATCTTGATTTTTTCTGAGCAGATTGCATGAAAAAGCTGGCACGATGAGAGATTTTGAGGGGGTCTTGGTTGAAGTTAAACGATCTATCTTGATTTCTTTCTGAGCAGATTGCATGAAAAAGCTGGCACGATGAGAGATTTTGAGGGGGTCCTTGGTTGAAGTTAAACGATCTATCTTGATTTCTTTCTGAGCAGATTGCATGAAAAAGCTGGCACGATGAGAGATTTTGAGGGGGTCCTTGGTTGAAGTTAAACGAATAAAAATTTGCCATCAACCACAGACATGTTTGCTTTTCAGACCGAAACTATCATTATTCTTGAAAGAAATGCACTCAAGAACCTATGAAGTCCAGGCCTATGGCATGGTATGAGAGAAATCAATTTTCCAGCGTAATTAGAAGGGTAGCATAGCCCAATTGCACACCCCGGAACTTCTGGCATTTCAAAATTGGGCACATGTGAAATCATGCATATGAGAATCGGTCAAATGGGAATTGGCTTAAAGAGAATTTATTGGGCAAATGCGAATCGGTCACATGTGCATCTGTGACATGTGAAGAAACCTAGATAAAGCCTACCTACACACTCTGCTGACATAAAAAATTTGAAAATTCGTCAGCAATGGATTGAAAAATGCAAAATACTGCCTGAATTTCTTGCCCATTACTGTTCTTCAGTCACACAATTATGCCTTTATCTTTTGGAAATATGGAGTATGGAAAAATATGGATAAATGGAAAATAAATATGGAGTTTGGAAATATGAAGTGACTTTGTTAGAATAGGTGCGACTTGAATAGGTGTGAAATAATGGCAAAAGCTGAATATTAGGTGCACACAGCACCTCTGTTCATGGCTTTAGACATAATGCCAGCTCGTGATCTTTTGCTTTTCAGAGTTAGACTTTTTATTTATAACATATTGAAAATGCAGCAAGGTCAGGTGAAGGAATTACAGGAAGTGGTAGATCCGTAAAAGGTTTTTTTTTTTGCGTTTTAACAATTGATTTTTGGTTCTCATGCAGTTGTTTCATCGTTTTGTTGCATTTGTGTTCATTTTCAATAAGGGAAGCCATCATCGGAAGCCAAACCGGGACTCTTGTGTCCCGACTTCTCTTGGTTTATTGAAGTATTCATTTTATGATTCTTGTCAACAAAGGCATTCTTCTTCTGAATAGAATGGGCAAAAATTCTGTTGAAGGACAATCCAAATTTTTGGCAACTTGCCATGGGATTTGTGGTCCTTGGGATCAAAATCAAGCACCACTTGTTCCCTTGTGCCCTTCAGTCATCTTTTAGTATACCAAAGAGGTGTTTTCATGACCTTTTTTAACTAGCAGCAATAAAATTTCAAGTGCCATCACGATTGAAAATGCACCATTCCATCTTGGGGCAATCATTTTGATCTTCCAATGTGTTGTACGCTTATTTTTCCAAAACGGAAGGAGAAACTGCCCAGCTGAATAAATCCAAGATTGTAGAATTGGTTTGGAATGAAGCGGGGACTGAAGGGGGTTGAGGGAGGTGTCACTACGTGTGGAAGGACTTTTTCTCAAGTCCAATATGCTCCGCATGCAGTTCTCCGCCAATCATGGCCAATCTACATTTCAAGATCCCCCATTTATTTTTAATGAAACTCACGTATGAGGGCAGCAACGATTCATCAGCATGTTCTTCCTTTTAATGCAATTCTTCTCACATTGTTACCCCAGCACAACACAATACACCACATCTGCAAAATGTGTGATGTGTTTTCGTCTTCATGTCTTTTGATATGATTCTTCTCACTTCACAGGTAGGCTCTGGATATCCAAAACTATCAACGTACATTTGCAAGAAAAAAACCGAAAAATCTTTCATGACATTGGACTGCAAAAGGTGTGGGAAATCCATATGACGATAGTTGATCATTGCAACAATAAGGGACCAATTGGTCCGTAAGTCTGCGGCAAAAGTGCATTGCGAAACATGGTATGAGCCAGTTCTTGTATCAACAGGCAAAACGTTACTTGAGCCTAAAAATCAGAGCATCATTAACATCAATTTTTTTCATACAAAACTCTTGTCATAAGGAAAAGGAAACGATTAAACTGCTGTCCCTTTGGCTATCTTCATTAAGTTCGAACATCGTGCAGATAATGCTCGACAGACTGAAAAAGGTTGTCAGGGCTTTCGATAGTTGAAAACTTTCACGGATGAAAAATGTCTCGCCATCGCGATGGAACTTAAGTGTTTATGAAGACAGTCAGGAGAATGTTGATTTTACAAATTTTCTGTGACTGCAAGCGGTCATCGACAAAAAGCTGCATGTTGGGCAGTCACAAATACTTCCTGCCCACTCGGATAGAGAAATTTTCAATTTTTTTTCTATAATTTATTAATTATTAATTAAACATTTCGATATAGAATGAAAAAAGGACTTACCAGATGCTCCACGTGATGTCCTGCCGACGGATTTGTGCACATGATTGAGATAAATTGTACAGTTGGATGCCAGCAGGCCGTGAAGAATCAAGCACAGCATCACAAAGTCGGAACAAAGATTTGATGAAGCACACAATCAGTGGCACACATTTCAAAATCAAAGTATAAATTTAGCAGTTTCAAGCCCTAGGATAGAAAAGTGCTCACGGACATCCGGAGGGATCATCACGTGGTGCACATTTGACATTGTGAAAGAAGGCTCTGGGGGTGGGACTCATCCAACACTCTGGTGTTCATCTCGCTGTCCCTTTCCTGGTGAATTTCGTCTAAATTAGACTCATATCTTGTGCATCGGCTTGGCTGCATGCATCTTATGCATCGGCTGAAGGGTGGCATCACTCATCATCTTGCACAACTTAGGTATAAAAAATGAGGTGGTAGCTGTTTTTTGTTTTAACAGCCCTTCATTATTTGCCGGGCTGTGTCATCTTCTCTTTAGATGTTGCACTGGGTGCAATGCCTGTTCAAATGGCTCAACTGCAAATCTGTTGTCAAAGAGTTGTGATGATAAAACACCATTGAGATCATCTGATTCTCTCATCTCCTGCATACAGCCTTTTTTGTTCCCTATCACACATTTTTGCTGAAAATAAGCATCCAGGGTGTGTTTGAAAGGTGTTGCAGAAAATGTTAGGAATGGCTCTTTGCACCAGAATAAACAAAAGTGAAAGAATACATTTTTCCGAAAGCCCACTTCGGTGATTTTTTCCCATAAAAATCGCCGAATGAGTGGGTCTCGGAAAAAATTATTCGTTGACTTTTGTTTGCACTGGCTTGAGGCGCCACCTCTGCAAATTTCGGTCGGTTGGGATGATTTTGATTTTCGGACCCCAAATATCCCTTTAGGGGTAAAATAATCACCAAAGAAGTGGGTTTTGGTGAACAAAATGAAAGGAATCCAGATAACACGCAGAAGTGATGTGAAAGAAAAATGCCCAGTGCCAGATGCAAGACTAGACCATGATGATTACAGGATGCTCCGCTTGCCAGATCAGTCTTTTTTCATCAGAAACGGTTGTATGTGTGTGATATTGCTCCCACAACAAAAGCTGGGTAGAAATCTGATGGAACTCCAGGGCTCTGGGGGCAAGGAGAGTAAAATGTGAGGTTGCATAAACTGTGGGATAACACCTGATTATTAAGGCAACCATGCCGTGACTGAAAATACAATATTGTTCTTAAATGGCCTGCAGAAAAAAATCAAAAACAGGCTCCATTGAATTGTCAGAAAGGGAAAAGTGACCATCACCACGGAACCGATGCAAAATGGTCCTTAAAATGTAAAAATCACCGTAAGTGGACTTGGACAGGATGGCTAGAAGAGTCCTGTGCATGTCAGGACTTGTTTCTAAACAATCCACTTGTGATAATTATTGTTGTTATTTGACAATCAGTTTGTCAGACATGGTCTGGGCAGTCATGGCATCGAAGTTGGTGTGAATTTCATCTCTTCAGAGATTGAGTGAATTTTTTTACTTCTCCGGTGCAAGCATTATAAAATTCTGACAATTTGAATAGAAAAGACAGCAACAGTCGGTAAGAAGTATGCCATTTTGCACAATTGACAAAGTGATTTTTTTCTGAAACAGTGTTCCAGGGCACAAAATCCCAGTTTTGTTGGCTAAAGTTGGCAAATCATAGTTAACACCATTCATGAAATCAACTTTTGTAAATCACACATACTCATATCTTTTGGGTGTAAAAAAGGAGGAGACTGAGGGATTTCATGCCACAGAGTCATGTTCTGATGAAACAACACCTTTCTCATCTATCCATGTGACGAACGCTTAAAAATTTGCATTTTTTGTGGTGAAGAAAACGTTTGCCTGCCTGTGCAAATTGCAGTGTGGTTGGGAGAATTTTTGGTGCTCTGGTTCACCAAATATCCATGGTCTCCATGTCCACAAACTAAAAGGGAAATGTGGCCTTGTTGGAGTTGTAAAAAATGCTGAATCCTGCCGTCAGGTTGATGGAAAAAAAGAAAGCAGGTTTGAGGTTTCAATTGATCAAAAAATAACGAGTTTTGTATGGAATTCCTGTTTTTAATACTTTTCCTCGAGAATTCGAACAACATCTGAAAGAAATATGTGTTGGATGCATGAATCCTGCAAAGCATGATCACAACATCTGAAAGAAATGCGTTGGATGCATGAATCCTGCAAAGCATGATCACAACATCTGAAAGAAATGCGTTGGATGCATGAATCCTGCAAAGCATGATCACAACATCTGAAAGAAATGCGTTGGATGCATGAATCCTGCAAACATGGCCATGACTTCTTGAGCCATTTATTTTGCTTGCAAAGTGAACATTTATATCCAAAATCAAACTGCTCAATGATTATTATGAGAGCTCTAATTTTTGCAATTTGAAAAAACACAACATGGTTTCGTCCTCCAAATTTACCGATACTAATTGGTAATGTGCGGGCGATTCACAAGATTGCTTGTTTCCAAACCAGCAAATCAGCAGTCAATTCATGTCAGAAGATGAAAACTTCACAACAACTGTGTCACACAACACCTTTTGGAAAATGGTGTTTAAAGGTGAATATTGATGGAAGGGTGGAAACTTACGAGGGTTGATTAACTGGGTCCCACAGGGGAGTGTTTCGGCACCTACATTCTCCATTTTCATAAATGATCTTCCAGAGGTCGCGAGATGCCAGATAAATCTCTTTGCTGATGATTGTGTGATCTCAAATGAGATACGGTCCCCTGCTGACTCTTTACAACTCCAGAATGATCTGAATAAAATTTCTGATTGGTGCAAAAAGTCGGGTATGAGATTGAATGAAAATGTGTTGTTCTTTGTTTCACTACAAAAAACGCCCCCCATCCTAGTTGTTACTCTGTTAATGGTATAGCCTTGCCTGCAGTTGATAAGACAAAATACCTTGGTGTCACTTTCACAAGGACTTTGAGTTGGGAGGAACATATAGAGCATTCAACAAAAAAAGCTAATGCCGCCCTGTATTTTGCTAGGCATACTTTTTATTGTGCCAGCAAAAAGATAAAACAGAAGATGTATTTTTCCTTGGTTCGCTCAATTTTGGAATATGCCTCAACTGTGTGGGATCCCTACTACATAAGTCAGATTGAGGATGTAGAGAGGGTCCAGAGGAGGGCAGCCCGTTTTGTTACAGGAAGATGCTCCCCACTGGACAGTGTGTCCAATATGATGCAAGAACTGGGGTGGAACTCTTTGGCTTCTCGTAGGAAGGTTGCTAGGTTGGCTGGTTTATTCTTGGGGCTGAATAATGTAGGCGGCTGGTCATCCATAAAGGAGTTTTTATTGCCACAGAGTCATTTTGGTAGACTAGACCATGATTTAAAGCTCTATTCTGCTGCTTGTCACAAAAATGTGGGGAAGTATTCTTTTGTTGTCCGGACCGTGAATGATTGGATCGCCCTGGGTTCTGAGGTTTTTTGGACAGATAGTGATATTGGGTTGGGACCTTCAAGCGAAATGTCAGATCTTGGCTGATGGAGTGACATGACTTTTTGTGCTCTTGTTCTGTTGGTATATCGCCATCGATGTTTTGTGTTGATTTGCGCCTGGACTCTCGTCCTTGCAAATTAAGTTATTTGATTTGATTTGAACTTTAGATCGCTCTTGCAGGCAAGTTTCAATGTTTTCCTCCTCTGTATCAGTTGAATCTTGTTACGTTCGGAGGCCATCACGGTGCTCTCCTTAGAACAGTCATATCTGCTCTGACCATGATATCATGATGGTATCGGAACATGAACAAGATTCAACTGATGTGGAGAGAACATCAAGATGCACCTGGCAAGTGCGATCTTAGGCGAGCATAGCAATTGTGCCCTGTTTCATGATGCGGTCAAAATTTTCACTTTTGCAAATCCAATAAGGCCTTGTTACCGGATGTTTCCTCTTTCCTAAAAGTCTAAGTTCTCTTTCAATCGGTCAACACATGACGGAAGTTACACCCGTTCTGGCCTAAGCCTGCTGACACAACATTTGCTTGACAAGCTTCAACTTTTTTGCAAGTCACTTTTAAAATGCATTTTGGGAATGAGAAGTTCAATCCCACTTCCACGTTTTGACTCCTGGGTCATGCTAACGGGGCACTGGTGAAAGCGAAGGATATGAAGGCAAGTATTATCTGAGAGATTGAAGTCTGAAAGATAGCAGTTAAGAAGAGTGAGTACGAGAAGGTGAAGGAAGGTTATAAGATAAGAGAAATGAAGACAATCAGAAGTATCCAGGACAAGAAGGGAGACAAGACGAAGCGACAGGAAGCACAAAGATGAGAACTGAAGGTACAGGGCCAGAGAATGAGGATGGAGGGCAGGATGCAGGCGGAGGATGATTAAAGATGCGAGGAAGGACAGGAAGGAGGAAGATGGACTGGAGGAGTGAAGATAGGAAGAGTGAACTGAAGACGTGAGGTACGAGGATGGGAGGAGCAAGGACATGAAGAGGAAGACTGGAGGAGTGGGAACAAGAGGAAGGAGGAGTGAATACAAGAAGGGAGAGGAAGGGAAGAGTGAACAGAAAAGAGGAGGACAGGAGGATTGAAGATGAGAAGAGTGAGGACAGGAGGGAGAACAAGAGGAATAATGAAGGCAGGAATAACGATGTCAAGAGGGCTGCAGGCAAGCAGAAAGACAGGAATGGGAGGGACGGGACGAGGGAAGAAACGGAGTGGAGGACGAGAAGAAGCGGGACAATGGGAATGAAGACGAGAGGAAGGAAGATAAGATGATAGGAAGAAGGAGGGCAAGAAGAGTGAAAGTGGGAGGGAGAAGATGGGAAGAGTGGAGGCTGGAGTATCCCAGGGCCCAGCACGTAAGCATGTCAGGGCCGAGCAAAAATCAAATAACGTAACATTTTGACTGAGAAACTCAAAATTCTGTAATTGTTGCTTGAAATTTCGGCATAAAAACTCGAAATTTCAACCTTGAAACTCGAAATTCCGGCCTGGCAACTCGATATTTCATTTAAAACTTTGACCACTTTTGGAACGGGTTGGTTACTTATTTCGGGAATAATGTTTTGTGGTTTTTGATTTTACTTTTTCTCAGGGGGTGGTGGGGGGTCAAAATATTAACTTTATTATTTCTAAAAACAGACATTTTGGCTCTTATCAACCAAACGAGCAGCATTTTTTTCAACTGCTGGGAAAATACCATCGAAAGTTCGAAAAACCCGGAAAACTGAATGCGGTAAATCACATCTTGAATTTTGTGAATTTTCAAAACAAGTGCTGCAGATGATAAAATATGCTGTCGTGGGAAACAATGTCGAGTGGGAATCGCAACTGCTTCCCAAACAAAGTTTCAATTACATGGACAGTTTGGTGACATCAAAAAGCAGAAAGCCCAAAAATCGTATTTTTCTATTCTGACCTCACCACCCTCAAGCCAACCGAACATGTTGCCCCTGTGCACTCTTCTTTTTTTATGCCAACCCACTGCACGGTGCCCTCTCTTTAGCCAACAAAATGTTACCAAAATCCAGACTGCTCCAAATGTAGCTTTGAATAGCTTTAATGTTATTGCTTTTTTGCTGTGTTGAAATATTAGCTTTGTTATTCAATCTTTTTCAAAATCTTGCACAACTTTTGTTTTCACGCCGCACTTCAGGATGAGTAACTTTATTACCAAGACATGATCAAAGTTGTGCTCGTTGTTGGAGTTGGCTTTGGCGCTGCATATCTTCTGTACAAAGGGTTTCAGAAATTAAAGTCAGCCTTTGAATGTGCAGCTCCACATCTGACTGAACCGTTGGCTACACATCTCGTTGTTGCACCTAGTTATTACCGGCCTTCAGGATCTACAGAAGAAGATATAGATGCATTTACATTCCGTTATTCTTATCGGCAGGTGAGCTTGTTTTATTTTTCGATGTTTTGAGACACAAAGCAGTGAGTCCATCTTTTTTGCAAAACAACAATCACATCTGTGATGTGAAAAGTTGTATCACAGGACACAAACTTGAAAAGTTTACAAAACTAGAAAATTGTCTAACCCTTAACTGAATGGAAACTTTGGAATGGAAACTTAACTGAATGGAAACTAACTGAATGGAAACCTAAAATATTTTGATTTTTTTCAAATGTTTTAAAACTTCTGTTTTAACCTTATCTGGGCAGGTGGTATGGCAAAAGGCCATTTTTCGTTTTTGGTCCCATATCATAGCTTAAGGCCTTTTCTACATGATGTAACAATCAGTGCTTTGGAATTCCAACCAAAACATAAGAAATTTGGCAAAAAGCAGAAACATTTTTAATGTGTCTGACCCCCGTATAAACAAGAAGATTAAATTTTGAACTTTTACCCCAGATTTGTTTGCACTATCTGGTGGTGTTCTGTGAATTATTCAAGTTTTGGACCTCACCCACTGACTCGTCTCCCCTGCCACTGACTCATCACTACCATGGGCACGAGGAGTCACTGGGTGATGACTGATGAGTGAAAGGTCAAAAAATGCACCGTTCATCTGGAAAGTGGCAATTGGGGCCTGAAAATTGGCTTTCCATTTTTTTGGAAAATTTTGAAACCTGGTGACGTTTTTGGACGTCCAAAGGAAAATTTCAAAATGTGGTTTTGTTGTTGTTTGCTTGTCATTTTGGCCAACAAAGGAGTTTGAAATTAATTTCAGCAAATAACTTGTGTGTTACTGGAGACTGCATGCCTTGCAAAGGCTTGAGAATTAGATGATCTCATTTTGGCATGAGCCACACATCTTGTCGACACAAAAGGAAACTACTCTCATGTTTCTTTCTTTTATCTCCAATTCTGTATTTTCTTTCTTTAATTTTGCCATTGCTCATAAACAGATTATATTTTGTTTTCATGCACACAGTGCCAAAATGGTACCTCAGTGCCTTGGTTATAAATATATGATAATTCAGGAAACATATCAGCTCAGATTTTCCAGGTTGGGTTGTTTGGCAAACAGTGCATGGATGCACACTTTGTCCTTCGGTCGAAGTTGCAAATCGCATGAAAGCCAGAGCTGCCTTAAAATTTAGGTTGAAAATGGGGAATGTTTTAAAACGTTACGGTCCAGTTGAGGTTAGCGCCCCCTGCCCAGAATGTGGCCCCCTGCCTCAGAATGTGCCAAGCTAACCAAACGATAAAATAATCGTTCCTGAACGAAAACCGACCAAGGATGAACCAAGATACTTTCGCTTCAAAGTTCATGTATCACATTCCCACCACCTTGATGTGTGCATGATCCATTCGAAAATGCAAGAAAATGTTATGTATGTGCAACCTTTTCCATGCATAGCTGCTTGTTTTACCCTGATTTGTCTGGCCACGCTGACTGCACAGATCGCTTGTGATGCACTTATGCCTTTTTTCTTCCAAGTTTTAAATGCAAATTATTTGACTTTTCATCTCTAGAAAAGGCTTTCAGATGGATGCCTTTTTTCTTCCAAGTTTTAAATGCAAATTATTTGACTTTTCATCTGCAGAAAAGGCTTTCAGATGGCTCGTACTTGATTGAGGAGTGCACCATCTGCATGGAGGACCTCCAGAACAGAGATGATGTTCGGTAAGTTTGCAGTAGCTCTATTCACTCGCAGATGTTACTGACATGTAAACGAGCAGAATATGCAGAGATATTTCTGTGTCAAATTATGAAGTCGCCCAGACCCAACTCATGAACTGCTTTCACTAGCAGGGAATCCCTGGCATTTTGCTGAAAGTTTCACATTTTATAGTGAGGTCGTTATTGACTGAAGAATTTAGTCGAGTTTTTTGAGATGGCCATTGTTGACTGCAGATTTTAATCAGCAGTTTTTTAGACCAGGTATTGTATTTTTCTCCCGGTTGCGCATTGTGGCAAGTGGCGTGTTGTCATTTGTCTGTGTTTAGTAATCTAATCCAAGTCCTGATCTCATAAATTCATTATGCTGCCATCGTAAATGAAAACAGGTATAATTTGGCATCTGATTTTAGGACATCTCGTTGCAGATGGCCGCTGGACAGGTTTGATAACATTCAGCCGCTGGAAATCTTGCTGCCAGCATTGGACATCTTGCTGCTGTGCATTTGGCCGATGGACATTTGAGGGCTGGCTGCTGGATATCAGCTTGCAGCCAGACATTTTCCATCGTAGACATTCAGACACTTTCTGACTAATCCTCTTGAAAATGGCACTTCTACAATTTTGAGAGCCAAAAATCAAATGTACGACTCAAATAATCAAACTTCTATTCAAGGCTGGGTACGAGGAAGACATGTCACACATTTTACCCAAGTTTTAGCGCAAATTACTTACGCCCAACAAAACAGGTTTCATACACAGTTTCATTTGAATTGCAGGAAGGTTGGTGATATAAATTTGCAGCATGTCAATTCTGGTGAAGAAATTCCCTTCTTTTTGCTGTTTGATCTATCAGCCCTGGAAAACAACTTCTCTTACCTGCCGATTTATCAGAGCCAGATTAAGACCAAGAGATTGCCATACGCGGGGTGGAAACTTGGAGAACTTGAACAAGAAGACTCCCTAGATGATTTGTTCTCCAGTTGAAGACAGCGGAGCTGACGTTTCGGATACATCCCGCTCTCCGTTGACGAAGCCAACTAATGGATCAGCGTAGCAGACGACGGCCGAAACTCCATGGTGCATTCTCTACACAACATCGAAGTCGAAGTTGTCAAATGAAACCAGTGTCGTCATGTTGAATAAAGCGAGATTGGCACAAATGGATGTTCCTTCACTGGAGGGAGGGACGAGGGGGGTTAATGTGGGGTTGCGGAGAAGAGGGGTCTCCATGAAACGTAAAGTTAAGGCCCATTTAGTTCCAGTTTTGAGCCATGTCTATTCTCTTGATGATCTCAATGCTTTCTCTGATGTTGACGGGGACTCAACCCACATGACCTCAACATCAGAAAAGCATTGAGATCATCAAGAGAGGAGACATGGCTCTAAACTGGAACCAGGGGCCTTCACTTCACCCTTCATGAGACCCCTCTTCCACACAACCCCACATTAACTCCCCTCTCATTCCCTCCTTCCGCCCCCTCCAGTGAAGGAACATCCATTTGTGCCAAATCTTGTTTTTATTCAACATGACGACACTGGTTTCATTTGACAACTTCGATATTGTGAAGAATGCACCATGGAGTTTCGGCCGTCGTCTGATACCCAGATCCTTTAGTTGGCTTCGTCAACGGAGAGCGGGATGCCTCAGAAACGTCAGCTCCACTGTCTTCAACTGGAAAACAAATCGTCCATTGAGTCTTTTGTTCAGATTAATACCCTTCAGCATCTGAGCAGTGGTCGGAGTGTAGGAAGATTCCCGGGAATATTTCTGCCCCTTTGGGAAAGTTTCCGAGTGAATATTCTGGACGAACATTTGGCTGCGGCAGATATCACTGATGCACTTCTTACGTTTCACTGCTGATGTACCATTTTGCTGCTGAGATGAACCTGGCCGCTGGTCAAAAAAGTTGCCAAAATGCATGTCCATAAAAAATGGAAAACCATTCCAGTGAATTACTGTCATATTTTGGCCTGTGGCAGGCTGAAGGGAAAAATAAAATGGTCAAAGTGACTTGCACAGAGTTTCTTTCTTCTATGTAGATTGAACAGACCATACAATTGTTTTAAGATAATGCCAAAACTGTTAGCAGCTAACTTCATACTGGAGTATCCAAGTTTGAAACGTCATGCCACACCATCCAACAAAATGAAATTGGCCACATTCAGTACTCACTATTCAAAAAACCTGTGGAAGCACACAAAAAGGAACGAAAATATCTTGCACAATGCGTGCATTGGGAGCATCCAGTTTTGGTGCCTGATTTACCCATCCCTACGCATTGGCATTCATAAAATTCAATTGGTTGTTTTCGATGTGGGCATTTTGAAAGGGAGTTGTTTCAAACAGACAATTTGTTGAAAAGCTGTTCCCCCTTTTGTGATTGAGACTTTTGTATGGAGAAGAAAGAATTAGAAAACCAAGTGATAATTAGTGCCTGCAATGACCTGATTGACAATCCTCTTCGAGCCTCGAGCCATTTCATTCATGCAGTGCACAGAAGGGTGTGTGGTTTGTGATAAAACGCAAACGAGGAACACACTGAGAGGTGACTCTCTGCATTTTTGTGCGATATTTCAATATGACAAAAATAAGAAGCTTTATTAATTCCAGTGGCGGCTCGTGAGTTTTTTTCTGGGTGAGGCTGGTCACTTTCAATGGAAAACGATGGCAAAATGGGCCATTTCTGTACGAAGTCCACAACAATTCAGAGGGTAGCCAGATAATATAAACCTATTGCGAGGTGAAGAAATGGCCATGAAAATTGGCTCTGAAGAAAAATGCTTCAAACTCTCAAGAAAAAGAATTCAGTTCTCATGAAAACGAAATCCCAGCAGTTCATCCCAGAAACGTTTTTTTTTTTTCGGCATCAAAACTTCCTCTGCAGTGGGTTGTATCAGCAAATCCTCGGAATTGCAGGTGGAGGCCAATTGAAGCAACACACTCAAAGGCCTACCTAACGTTCTGAAGTTATGGCAATATTCTCTTTTTTTTCTGCCCATTGAAGGTCCAGCGCCTCAAAAAATGTCATCCATTCGCCTCACATTTTATGCGTTGGAGATTTTCCATCTAACACATGTTCCAGCTGAGCATTTGAAAATCTGAGCATTGTCCCTTGCGAATGGCATCAGTAGCATTCCATTCAATTGTTGTAGGTGGGGTCACTCGGACAAAATGGCAAAACGGAAGCCAAATATTTTTTGATGACCATCACACCCACGATTGCCCTCTCAAATTCTACCGGCACAAATTCTCGCTGCGAAATTTTCAGCCTGCTTCGGAATTTCCATTTTGAAAAATGTTTACATTTTCACAAAAGGGCAATCTGCAAACATCCGCAGAAATGTTTAATTCATGCTCTAAAGAAAAGCCACGAGGGCGCACCATCATCTTTGTGTCCGAGATATAAGCCAAACTCCATCAAAGCTAATGAAGAATTTTTCCGCTTCAAGTTCATTTCCCCACGTAATTGCGCACGTCAGAAAATGTTTGAAATTTCTTTCCTATCAAGAAACCTTTGTTTCCTCCTGAGTCTTCAAAGCCCAAATTCTTCCAAAATCAATGCAAACTTTTTGAGAAACAGCGAAAAACAAATATTTCGTGAAGTCAAAGGAACTGGATTTTTATCCGCAAATATTTGCGCGATGGCCCGGTTTTGCCACACTCAAAGAGTCCGCAGAGACCTCCGCAAGAAACACGTTGACTTTGCCCATTGAGGAATTATTGGCTCTCCATTTTTCTCATCTCACTGGTTGCGAACCTGCTCTGGAACTGTCTGCAAAGAGGAAGCATCCTTTTCCCTTGGTGAGCCAAATTCAAACGAGCCTCACTGGGCTGCTTTTGCGGGCAATAATACGTGTATGGACCGCTCCCCAAACGCTCGCATTTAACAATTTGGACGAGTGAGGTTGGAAGAATCCAGAGGCCAGCTTCGGTCCAGCCGCACCAGTGTGATAAGATTGCACAAAGAATCGTGCCGCACAGCAGGGTTTTGGCTGTACAGGTTCTTTCTCGAAAATATGACGCGATAATGGAGCGGATGCAAATCGAATCAAGCGATGGAAGACTTGCAAAATTTACTCGTTTTATGATGGAAATTTGTCCTGCACAAAAGAATACGCAAAAAAGAAGATTTATTTGACTGCCGTTAGTCACAAAAGCACAATTTTTTTTAATAATTTCTTTCTTGAATTCAGTTGTTTCACTTCCAAAATAAGCAGTGAGGTTCAGCCTCACCTGACGAGCCGCCGCTGATTAATTCCTTGATTGAAATGTCATGGCCTGCGACAAATGACCCAGATTTACATTCATGGTTTTCCATTTTGTTTTATAGCATTCTGCAATGCTCAGACATCTTCCATGACAACTGTATCACGCGGGCGCTAACTATTGACGGCAGGTGTCCTGCATGCCGACAGCAAATTGATAATCGATCATGGTGATGTCAACAGTCAGCAATACTTTGCAATAATGGAATCACCAATGCTTTGACTTCTTCACATTTTCCTTTTTTTGACCTGCAACATTTCATTTCACAATCACGACAGTGCTTGTTTGTTTTGTGCAGTGATGGATCAGATGGTGCAGTTTATTTCGCACAGAAAATAAATGGCAACTGGCCTAAATAAAAATTTGGTTTTAAATCTATAATATCTGCTTCAGATGATTAGGAACCACTTTCAAGCACTTTGCTGAGAAAATAATAAACTCCACATTGGGTTGGTACCTCCCAACGTGGAGTTTATTTCTCAGCAACATATTTGAAAGTGGTACCTAATCATCTGGAGCAGATATTGCAGATTTAAAACTTAAATTTATGTTGAGGCTAGTTGCCAATTTGAAAGCCATTTCTGTACGAAATAAACCTGCACATTTTCTTGCAAACTCCTTTATTTAGAAGTCTGCACTTTGTTGCTGTGTTGTATCCAGACAGTCGCTTTCTGCTGACTAATTTTATTTAAAGTGCATTGAATTGTTTAAATTTGCCAATTTTAAATGCTTGGAAACATAAACTTTTGTGCCAAAGCAACAACCTGCATGATGTTTATTTGGGCCAAAAAAGTCAAAATTCTCAAAAGATCAGAATAGTTTTTTGAGATTGGCGCTTGATGGATGACTAGTTTTTATATATTTTATCCTTAATTTTAGAAACTCTGTTTTACATCGGGATATCATGACGTGGGTAACTCAAACTCTGGGTTGCAAGGCAAATTTCCCCATTCAAATGTGATGGTGGAACTTTCCTCGCAAATTAGAGTTGGCCTTATCCCTGTCATGATCCTTCAGTTGTTAGTGATTATTCGCCAAGAGGTGGAAAATGGCTGAAATCCAAAGTGAATTTTTAAAGGTATTTTGCGACCCTTCCTGTCTTGGTTTTCGTCCAATAATTTGCATTTAAGTGCATAGGTAGGTACATTCATTCTTAAGTGGACCATGGAATGCCGAAGAGGAGAATTGTGGTGATTGTGATTGGCAAAACCTGACAAAGACACCTGATGTTAAAATGCAGGGTGATCCAAAAAAGGTGACTGAAATATTTTTGTGGGTTTTTTTAGATTCTGTTATGTGTTTTAGGCTTCCAATAGGTCTGAAGTGGTCCAACGGGTTCCTCTGCATCCTCGCACGTCACAGCATGTGTGGCTGTTTCTGAATGAGGCCCAAAACCAAGCCAATGGAGCACCATCTAAGCTCGGATGGTCCAAAGAAAAAGGCAAATGGGGAGACTTTGTTTTCTAAAATAATGACAATAAATAATTTAGTTTCCACTACATTCACATGTAGCCATCACGAAGACCGCTGGTGCAACTATCAAATTTCATCATTTTATAAATGTGATCACCTATTTGCTATTACACTTTGACATAACCAACCCATGGTCAAATGCAAAACAGGCTATTTATTCTCACCTTAAGGGACTGGTACCACCTCTGGTGTTGTCTTGGGTATCTCTTTTTCGATTTTGAAGATTCTTTTCTCCTCCAAGAATTCTGGGAGTGCCGTATTGTCCTGGATTCTTGTTAGGTATATTCATAGATGGGGCCACAAGCTGAACCTCAACCTGCCATCTGGCACCCTCCAGCTCTCCTGCAGGGGCGCCGATCATTATTGGGGGGATGCATCCCCCCCATTAATGGAAAGGGTTATTTTCTGGGGGGGTGTTGCCCTTGCCTCATCCCCCGTC